>JBBPBO010000003.1:57647231-57796652 GCA_037974295.1 Cicer cuneatum
ACAAAAAATAAATATTATAATATTTTTTGGACTTTGATAACATTTAAAACTTATTCTATCAGGAATAATGTCCACATGACTTTGATAACATTTAATATTCCTGACAAATAATAATTAAATACTATAATTTTAAGTTTTGAAAATAATAATAATAAAAATATTAAATAATAATAAATTATTTTTTTTTATTATGAGCCATTAAAAACATGTTTTAAATTAATTGAAAAATCATATTATTATTTTCAGTTACCATAATAAGATAAATAAATCTTTCATAATTAATGTTTCAATAATAGTTTGATTATAATATCATTTTTACCAATTAACAATTTATTTCAAATGAAAAAATTCACTATATCTTTTTAGGGCTGGTCACAATTTTTTTTAAATAACATATGAAATTTTTATCATATATAAGAGTGAACAACCAATCACATTTAATATACAAATTCAATGACATAATATGAAAGTTATATCTCGTTTAGGTTACATAAAACTACTACAAATGTCATTCCTCAACTAGCAATAATAAAAAATTGTATGTAATTCCAAATTTTAATTATAAGTTTGAATATTATTTTGAGCTTCATTGTAATTTTAAAAGAAAATTATATTTTGAAAATATATTTTACTTTTAATGTGATTGAGAATAATTTTAAATTTTAATTTCAATGAAGAAAATCAATAATAGTATCTCAAAATCAATAATAATATATAGGATTAAATCATTATCTCATATTATCATATTATGAATAGTTTAAAATAGGATTTATACCGTAAGAATTGAACTTATTTGCGCGAAGAAGAATTCAGAGAATTCTATAAAAAACAATTTATCAATATTTTAATTTCATTTTATAACAAAATAATTTTATTTTCGTTAAAATACAGATATATATATATATATATATATATATATATATATATATATCATTTTAATAAATTTATTAAAAAAAATATAATGCAATTAACTCAAATTTAAATTTAATTTTTTAAGTTTACCGTTTAATTGGTAAAAATTATTTTTCATTAATATAAGTTTTGGAAAAATAGAATATTTTCAATTTTAGATTTAGCATCATTGTTTCCTTTAAAAAAATTTAGCATAATTGATGCCCATTCTTTCTGAGTATAGAATACACATTATTTTCAATTAACGTGGATGTTGAACCCCTACAATATTTTTAACTATAGAATATATAATATTATAAAATAAAAGTGCATTTAACCTAATTCTATGTTCACCTTATGAACTTAATTACAAATTTCATTATATTATTTTGTTGTGGCACAAATATGTTAAGACTATGTCCAAGTTGCATTAGATATTTTACGTGATAAGTTACTTATTTCTAGAAGAATCTAGATATATCCATTAGAGTGACTCATTGTTTGGTTTGTTAGATATCCTTTATCCTATGTTTAAATATGTTTTCTTCTATGCTATAAATAGGATAATAGTGATTGTGATCATTACCAAAAAATGAACCAAGAAAGTAGATTTTAGAAATATTGATAGTGATTGTTTGAATATGTTTTTTTTAGTTTCTTTTAGAAATATTGTCTCCATCGTTAAAGTACTAAGGGGTGTACATGGGTACGGATAAATCCGGGAACCCGGTCATTCAATTCAATTCAACCCGCGTTTTGACTCAATCCATTTAAATTTGAGTCTAACCCGAACCAATCAATTGAAACTCAATTATGTTCGATTCAGGTATCAAATTTAATTTTTAAACCCATGAACCTGCGAACCAAACTCATTGACAAGACATATATATTTTTATTTATTTATTATTGATGTATAGTTAAAACTTAGTTGTTGGACTATGATTGAGAATTTGTTGCTAATTAATTAATTTACTATGATTGAGAATTTGTTGCTAATTTAATTAATTTAAGCGTTTTGTTGTGTTTGTGTATTTTAAATATTAAATGATATGTTGCGATATAATTTTATTATTGTTTAGATGTTTAAGTATTTAAATTTAATTACTTTTTTTTTTAAATAATTTTTTTTATTACCTGTGAACCCAATCCAACCCAACCCGCTCATAATCGGGTTGGTTCGGTTCAGGTTTGATGGAAAAATTATGGGTTGAGAAGTCAACTCAATCCAAATAAAATTAATCGGTTCGGGTATCTTATTTGACCAAAAACGACGCAAACCAACTCATGTACACTCCTAAATGTACCCCCAACAAAGGTACATTACATTGGTGCTTTGAGAGGATTCTTTTGATAAACCATTTATCTATATTATAAAGAAAGTTTTACCCCATACCCCACAATTATACCTATACCCCCACAAAATTTTCAAAATGCCAAATTGAGAATTTGTTGCTAATTTAATTAATTTAAGCGTTTTGTTGTGTTTGTGTATTTTAAATATTAAATGATATGTTGCGATATAATTTTATTATTGTTTAGATGTTTAAGTATTTAAATTTAATTACTTTTTTTTTAAAATAATTTTTTTTATTACCTGTGAACCCAATCCAACCCAACCCGCTCATAATCGGGTTGGTTCGGTTCAGGTTTGATGGAAAAATTATGGGTTGAGAAGTCAACTCAACCCAAATAAAATTAATCGGTTCGGGTATCTTATTTGACCAAAAACGACGCAACCCAACTCATGTACACTCCTAAATGTACCCCCAACAAAGGTACATTACATTGGTGCTTTGAGAGGATTCTTTTGATAAACCATTTATCTATATTATAAAGAAAGTTTTACCCCATACCCCACAATTATACCTATACCCCCACAAAATTTTCAAAATGCCAAATTTACCGTTCATTTTTTTTTTAATATTTTACCAAATTAAAATTCACTTTTTTTTACCTTTCAAAGATTTCCGGACAAAAAAAAACAATATTTTCGGTAGTTACCGGAAAACTTTTTTCAAGTTTTCCGGTACAAAAGGCTTCTACCGGAAAACTTGGAAAAAGATTTCTGGTAAAAAAGCGTACATCTAATACTATCGGAAAACTTGTGAGGAAGTTTTCCGGTAGTTACCTGAAAACTTGTAAGGAAAACTTGAAAAAAGATTTTCGAAAGAAAATGAACTATCGGAAATCTTTTTTCAAGTTTTCCGGTAGTTACCGAAAAACTTGATTTTCAACTTTTCCAGTAGTTAACGGAAAACTTTAAAAAACTTGATTTTCAAGTTTTTCGGTTGTTAATTTTTTTTTACTTTTTTTTTAATTTATTTAATTATAATTTTTTAACTAATTTTTTTCTTCGTATTTTTTAATTTTTAGTGAGCGCTGGTGCACAAGGTAGAGACGACAAAATAATCCGAACATCACGCGAGGAAGATACTTGATCATCATCTATGATGCATCCTCTGGAGAGGATTCGACCGACAGGGTCGACGAGGAGAAGACGACAGATGATAGTAGAAGAAGATGACGAGGGAGACCATGATCATATGGTTATCCCAGAGGCAGATGTTACTATGCATCAGTAGGAGGACCCTTCTGTAGTACATGAGGAGGAGGAGGAAGAGCATATGGAGGAGGGACATGATGGACCTCAGGGACCCGGTGAGCTGACGCCGTATCCTGGAGGACCATATGATTTGTCCGTCCTTACTCGATACCAACATGTTTCATCTAGAATATGGTTTGGTCAGGTATGTTAAATTAATTGTTATTTATGGTGCATTAAAAATATTTTAATTAATTATTATTTTTGTTCTATATTAATTCTAATGTCATATATTTTCTTTGTATACAAGAGAGACCAATGTTGAAAATTGTTGCGCATGGAAAAAAACTGCAACAATTTACGCCGTAGGTACTCCCGCGAGTCATCGAGAATTGGGTGAACTTGTCAGGATTGGCCCCATTACAATGGGGTAGTTTGAAGATGATTGACAACAATCTGATTTCTGCATTTGTGGAAAGATGGCATTCTGAGACATCGTCATTTCACATGCTATTCGGTGAAGTGACGGTTACTTTGAATGATGTTGCCAATCTTCTTGGATTGCCTCTCAGGGGTCAGTTCTACAGTGCACCTAATGTAGATAGAGCAATGGCATGTCATCTCGCCATTACTTTATTAAGAGTGCATGCGGAAGAGATCTGGGAGGAGACTAGAAAAACCAGAGGGGAACACTACATACTGGATTGCTTGAAGGAGGTATTCGTGAGGCAGTGCCAAGCACATAGATTTGACTGTGCAGGGCGTATCTGCTGAATTTAGTAGGGAGTACTATTTTCGCAGATAAGAGTCATACTCTTATTGATGCAAAGTACCTCCCTTTATTCATAGATTTGGACGGTACAGATGCATACGCCTGGGGTACTGGTGCACTCGTAGTCCTTTATGACTACCTCTTGGATGCCTGCCGTTATGACACCAAACAGTTAGGTGGTTACATATCACTACTACAGGTATTAAATATTTATAATTATTTTAATTATTTTTAAATTATTAATTTTTATGTTTATTATTAATTTATTTAATTTTATTTGCAACAGTGTTGGATTTTTCCAAATATTTGTAATAGAGGTGACCAGGGTGCTCATCTTGAATGCATTGCTCAGATGAATAGATGGAGCTACAAACAAGGCAAACACAAGATCCCTGAGTACAGACATATGATTGACGCACCGATACCTGCTGAAGTCATATGGAGACCATGGGAGAATCATAGGGATGTCATTCCCTTTGATGATATCATGCTCGATACTGGTCACCTCCGATTATGTAACACTGTAGTGATGTACATGCCAGAGAGGTGTTTGAGACAGTTCAGATATATCCAACATATTCCACTACAACCATTTGCAGCTCTTTCTAGATTATCTGATGCAGATGTGGAATGGATGGGATATGTGACTCCTATCACAGAGATATATCACAGGATCCATCCATCTACATATCCATCCGAGTGTCAGGAGTGATATTTGGAGTGGTTTTATCGGGTGTCTCATCCACTGCTAGTGCGACCCGAAGGTGTACCTCAGGTCCCAGATTTTAGTGCAACGACCACCGCTGTTGATGCTACTAGTTCACAGCCATCTACTATACAACAGATCAGTGATCTTATACAACAGGGCTTGGAGATACATGAAGCTCACCCAGATGATGAATTGTATTCTTACTTTTATAGAGCTTTGTATTTATTACGTGGTCACAATAATTAGTGGATGACTTGTAAACATTGTTGTTGTAAATATTAATGCTAGTTTATTTTTATTTCATTATGTTTAGCATTATTTATTTATATGTCGTTAATTTTATATTATTTATGATGAACTATAATGAAAGTAAACTAAATAAAATACAAGATAAAATATAACGACAGAAAACTAAAATGAACTAATAACAAGGGATTTTATATATGTTTTTAAAGTATTGTAGTTCATACAAAATCAATCATCATTTAATGACATGACATCTACGGGTTCTTTTAGTGGATCTTGTCTAACACGTGACATATTGCCTATTAAAGACCCCCAATGTTGTAGATGCTCTTGCCCAAGAAGTTCCTTCATCGGTGCAATATTGCTTCCAACCTGGTTCAATGTCTGGCATTGGAAATCCATCTTTCATCTTTAACTGCAAAATACATTGAAATAATAAATAATTTTATTTTATAAAAAAAGCATTACTTAATAAAATAATATAATTTTACCTGAACCCAGTGAATTGCGTCGACAAAACCAATACATATGATACAATCATTTTTTGTCGATCCTGAATGTGAACCCCTCATCAGAAAGAAAGTCATAGAAAATGTCTGACCAAATGCGACGAGAAGAATATTATATGTTGTCGCTATCACGTAACCCATATCAGGTATGGACATCCATTTATCTATGGGTTGAACTCCTAAGCTTGTTATCTTCAACGAATCTCTGATTTCTCTAATGCATCATGGGAACAGTCTATCATATGGACTTATATGAGAAGTAATCTCCTTGTCCAAACTATGGCGAACCAAAGACCAAGATTCCTCACTGTGTCCAAGCAGTGATGCAATAGTGCGATAGCCACAATTTCCATCTGCTATCACATTAAATATGTCATCAATGTATGGTTGAATAACATTAGGAAATTATCTCAAGAACATATGTATTGATGATTGAGAGGGCTATTTCTTTGATGAAAGAGACTGTTTCTTCTTTGATGATTGAGATGGTTGGGAAGTAGGAACTTCACAATATGTTGCATTAACATGCTCAAAGTAAGAAGGGTCACGATATACATCATATCCATCCGGCTTCTTAGACTTACTCTTCTTCACCCATCCTTTGGTTTGAACTTTTTCAGGTGGTGGACACGTTGAACTTGTAGTTGGAAAAGTAAGTTCGCGCACCTTACTCTTCAACACTCTTTTTCCTATAATATCAAGTGATCGAAAACGTTTCCAAAAGACATCCATCTCAACAGACATATCTAACTCTGATCCATCTTCTGTGTCTTGGGTGAGTTCACATTCCATGCTTAATTTCCTCATTGAATATGCACAAAATCTAAAGGAATTGGTTCACCCATCAATTTATATTGTGCCAATTCACAAGGACATGGTAACCCGTATGTTCTTCTAAGAGAGCACCCACATACAGATTTGTCGGTACCCATGAAGTAGCAAAATTGATTTACAAGGAATGGGGGTTTGAATTGTAAATCGTCCTATTTAAAACTTCTTCAAGAAACTTAAGATTTTAACTCAAGAATGATCTTGGTTAAGAAAACAGAAATCAGAGAACGTTCTTGGTTTTTATCAGAAAACGGAGAACGTTCTTGGTTAGTTAAAAATCGGAAATTTTTTTGTATTTTTAACTTGAAAATCAAAACAGACTTAATAAAGAGATAAAAGATAAGAGATACCACACAAGGATATATCCTGGTTCACCAAACTCGGGCTATGTCCAGTCCTCACAATTGTGTGATTTTCCACTAAGTGTTTAAAACAAGAACCTTCCTGATTTGCAACACCTAGTCTAGATCGATCTTGATCTGTTTACAATCTGTAGATAGGAGTTTACACTTCACCTTTTAACCATAAAAGGATTTCTTACAATCTACTCAAACTATACTCAACACTTATAGTCTTGAGTTTTTAAATAATAATGAGATTGTTTGTTAGAATCTGAGATGTCTCAACTCGTGTTTTAGATTAGATTCTATACAAGAGGTTCATAATAAGTATAACAATAGATTGAATTAAAAAACAGAATTGACTCTCTTTGAGAATGAGAGAATTTCAAGTATGTGAGTGAATTATTTGATCAGATTGATTAGCACTTGAACTTCTGCATTTTCCTTGAGCATTGAGCTTCCTTTTATAGGCTTGAGAGTATTTAATGAAGGTCAAAAGAGCCGTTGGTAGTGAAGGTGCAAACCTAAGAAGGGGGGGTTGAATTGTGTTTGACTTAACTTGAATACTTTTCCTGTTTTAATACTTTCAAAACAAAACTTGATGTATAATTAAAACAGAGTTAGCAGCGGATAAAAATAAAAATAAAAACTCACAGATTTTATACTGGTTCACCGTTAACGAGGCTACGTCCAGTCCATTCGCCTTGAAGGATTTCACTAATTCAAACTTGAATTACAACCTTGCTACTGACCCTCCAAGTCAGTCTTCTCAATAGTCTAACAATCCTAGAATTCTTGAGGAAAACACCTGTCTTCAGCCAATCTGACAACCCCAGATTGTAGAAGAAATCACAATCTAATTGCCAAGTAATCTGCTACCCCTTTTGACTCCCTCAGATTGTAGACTCTACTTCAACAACTTAGATTTGACACGCAACACTATGAATCTAATTGCCAAGTAACCTGCTACCTCTATTGACTCCCTCAGTTTGTAGACTCTACTTCAACAACTTAGATTCGACACAGTGGAAAGAAAATAACAAGAGTACTTGCTTCTTGAAAGCTAAAACTCACAATTGACTTATATGAAAATTTGGGTGTTTGTTGCTTTGGAAGTGTATGACTCTTTTGTGATTTTCGATGCTTGAGTATTCTGCCTTGAGCCTCCTTTTATAGATGTAGATTTGGGCCTCTTCCAATGCTTAAATTCGAGCTGAATCTTGCTGGATTCTCTGTAAAAATAACTTGACCAATTGGGCTTCATATAAACAAAAAACATATCTTCAGATTTCCTTTCAAAATAACTGGCCAATTAAATCTGATGGTTCCTTCCCGCCCCAGCTCTGTATAATTTTCCTGATTAAATCTGGACCATTGGATCTTTATGCGCTAGTCCACATCTGGACCATACTGATTGTTATGCTGTGCTCCTCTGATTTCGGCGTTCCCTGGACCACACTTTCTGACCCTCTGATCTTCTGATTTCGGCCATCCTGGATGCGCACCTGATATGCTATAATCCTCTGAACTCGGCCTTTGCTGGACTGCACATTCTGTCCCTCTGATTTCGGCCAATACTGGGCCATGGTCTGATCTTCTGATCTGGACCATCATTGGACCAAATAATTAATTCTGAACCATTGATCTGGAAATCTTCCCTCTGATCTGGACAGATTTTGGAATTTGGTCTGGAACAAACTGAAATTAACTTGAACAAAAAATATTTCAGTCTGGACATTTTTCCTTTGATTTTGGACCAGGTCTGGATTGATTCTGGAATTCATTTCTTCTGGTCTGGACTTAGTTCCATGCCCTGAATCATGCTATCTTATGGTCTGGGCCAAATCTGGATTGATCCTCTTGTTCTGGACTCATAAACATACCTTCTGGTCAAGTCTGGAACAAGTCTGGACTGTGTAATTTTTCACTGCCAGGCCATCTTCTTGTCAGAATAACTTCTGGAATAAAATTGATATTTGATTCCTGTTTGTCTGGAACAACTCTCCTTCTGGCAGGCTTTCCAATTGTATGATCCATGTTTCATTCTGATTTTTATTCCTTCTGATCTGGGCCATCAAAGATATCTTCTGGTCATGTTTTGACATTCCTAGAGTATCTTCTGGTCATTCCAGAATTCATTTTTATGGAATCCTTTGATCACTGCTTCTGATTCCTTCAGTTTCTGGGGCATTTAACTTAATAATTCATAGTACAAAATAAGTTTACATAGAGTACATTTGTAAGCATCAAAATCCTAAGTACTTAGAACCAACTTGGTTCCAACAGGCAGTGCTTTTGTCAGACTTGATTGAAACCAATTTTTATGAATAAAAATATTCCAAACTTTGAATACTTTTTGAGTTTTGTTTTGACTGGGCTGAGTTCTTCTTTTTTAATTTGGTTCTCTTGAGTTTAATTGTTTTTAATACTTCAGATATATGTGATGATGCCTTTAGCTTGACCTGGAATTTTGATTTTTGTTAAGACAGATTTAGAAAAACATGAAGAGATGTTGCAGAATGCTTTACTGAAGCTGTTGGAGATTGATGATCAATTTGGATTTTAGTCTTTGAGTTTCTTGGAGATTGATAATCAATCTGGACGATTTTTTGGTCATTCTAGAATCTGTCTTGATGTCTTGCATATCTTCAAGATCGTTTATCATTCTTGACAGTCAAGCTGGAGATTGTTCAAACTTGTTTGAATCAGCTTGATTCATAACCTTTTCCCTTGTGATTCGAATGGTTTCTTTGATTAGAATGGATCCTATTTGTTCCTTGTCAAATACTGATAGTATTGATGTTAATTCTAGAGGAAATATCTTCATTCAATTAATGGAGATTGATTGATCTGGAAGCTGTCTTGATCATACTTGGACCTGAAGAACATTCTCCATTTTCCATATTTTGTCAAGAATGTTCTTTGTTCTTGTTTGTTCAGATTTTTGCTTGAATCCTTTCTTGGAATTAATACACTCAAAAGCACAAGTTAAATTAACATAACATTTAGAATTATAATTAACATGCTTAATTAACCTATGTTTATTTTCATCAAAACATTTAAAATGAGAGTTTGTCTTAACAGTCCATCCATTCAACTTTCTCGTATTCTTCAACAATACGTCTTTTAGCTTCTTTTGATACAAATGTATTCAATCTCTGATAAAATGGATTGATGTGTTTGTGCGCTTCACCATAAAAACTTTTCTGAAATGTGGCCTTGATTCTTTTATGTTGCAAGCTTATCATGTTGTTCATAGCCTCCCAACATCTACACATGTCACCCATGCTGTTTTCCAACATTAACTTCAGTTTACAATGAGCTGACTCAACCTTATCATTACATGTAAATTGTCACCATGGAGCAATCCAACAATAAATAGTAAAATTACAAAATCAAAGTTTTATAGTGAGATGTCATACCTATTAGTCGTTGTGTTTACTAAATGCATGACTCTATCTGTCACAATTATATGAGGAAAATTATTTTGTGTAACAAACAGTTCTTTTAGCCTCTCTAATGCCCAACAAAAGTTTTCTTCCCGCTCGCATTCCAACCACAAATGTCATCTCTGTTGATGTCATACCAACAATTTCAAGTAATGGCATTATGTATTTATTGGTTTTGTAGGTGTTGTCCATAATTAACACAATAGGAAACAAATTCAACAACTTCACTGAATCTGGATAAGCTCAAAAAATATCTTTCATAACATCTGAGTCTTCCCGCTTTCTATTCCAACACACATATTTTGTATCTTCAATTAACTTGAATAAATGTTGCATATCTGTCATATGACCTCTCACCTGCAATCGAATGATACTCCTCTGTTTATATATTTGTGAAATTTGAGTAACATTGTTCTTATCTCGGTCTTACAATGAGAGTAATGTGTGCCTCGATGCAACATTATATTTTGTTAAGTCGTGTACATGTTTTTTCTCTTCTTCATCTAAACGTCCAACAAATGCATGTCCCTCCAAAGTATCAGGTAATTCATGGTTGTGAACTCCACAAATTACTTTTACTGTCCATCCTGAACTATCTTTTAATGGTTTTGATCTAAGCTTGAAAGGACAACCACACTTTTCTGTTGAACTTCGAGTTAAACTATCAACACCCTTATATTTTTCTCCTTTATCACAACGTAATATTAATTTATTTCTCCTCCCTTTTTCTCCAGTCTCTTTATCTGATCTTGTGATGATAACGGTCACTTTGTGTTTTATACCGATTTCTCTAGCCCAATTCACAACAACTTCCCGTGTATCAAATATCTGAATATAAATTATAATAATTAATCACAATAGTAGATTTTTACGATAGTAATTATAATTATTCATACCTGATCTGTGTTAAAAATGTTGGTAATATAGACGCATGTTTTATCATATAATACTAGTGGATTATCCATATATATCAAAATTTTTAAAAAAAATTCAAAAAAAATTTAAAAAGAAATTGAAAAAAAAAACTACCGGAAAACTTGTGAGGAAGTTTTCTGGTACATTCCTCACAAGTTTTTCGGTAGTGTTAAATGTACGCTTCTTTACCGTAAATCTTGTTCCAAGTTTTCCAGTAGAAGCCTTCTGTACCGGAAAACTTGAAAAATGTTTTTTGGTAACAACCGGAAAACTTTTATGTACCGGAAATATTGTTTTTTTTTTGTCCGGAAATCTTTGGAAGGTAAAAAAAAAGTGAATTTTAATTTGGTAAAATATTAAAAAAAATAAGGGTAAATTTGACATTTTAAAAAATTTGTGGGGGGTATAGGTATAATTGTGAGAGTATAAGGTAAAATTTTCTATTATAAATTCGTTAAAATACAAATACATATTATTAAAATAATAAATTAAAAAACTGTTTATAAGTCAGTTGCAATTCAAATTTAAACCCATTTGGTTTCTCAACGTTCATTTAACTAAAATTTAAATAAAGTATCAATATAAATTTGCTTTCTCTTACTAACTCAAGGCAATCAATTTAGATTTTCTAGTCAATTTTGGATATGATGAGTAAGTTGGTAAAGGAAGAAGAAGAAGTCATTGAAATTGCTATCAGCTTATTGTAAGAGTTGGACGATCGAGATGATGAGAATTTGGAATTCTTATTTTAGGGTTCATGAATTAAAAATCATATTTTCTAATCAAATTCAGATTAAAATCTTCCGTCCTAGAAAAAACATGTAGAAGTCCGCGTTTCAAATTTCAAGTTCAAACTATTTGTACAGTTTACAAATTAGTAGAAGAAGAAAACTAGAACTCATAAAATCATTTTTATTTTATTTTAGGGTTCATGAATTCATAATCATATTTTCTAATCAAATTCAGATTAAAATCTTCAGTCCTAGAAAAAACATGTAGAAGTACGGGTTTCAAATTTCAAGTTCAAACTATTTGTACAATTTACAAATTAGTAGAAGAAGAAAACTAGAACTCATAAAATCATTTCCGCAGGGGAATAATCTGTCATGAACCAATTCTTTATTATATTTTTAAAAGTTTTTCACGTAAATCTAACAACGTGGTCTGTATATCCCCTCTTGACATTATGACTCTACTATGATGGTTATTAATGCATATTCAAACATTTTTACTTAACATAGGATAAAAATATATCTCAATCAATTACAATTTTAACAGAAATATATTTACTCTTAACTAAAGAACCAAATATTGAAACATGGATGATGCGAAAACTTTAGAAGAAAAAGAAAACCACTTATGAGAGAGTGGAACAAGTAGAAACACAAAGAAATGTAGAAAATTACAAGACAAAAGAAAAGAAAAATAAAAACCCTAGGGTCTAACACGCATGGTGCCTATGGCATCCACGAGTAAAACATGGCAAAGTTGAACTAGACAATGGTTTTAAATTCAAAGAGAATCATCGAAAAATAAACTCTTCTTAACGAGCTAGTCAGCACACTCGTTCCATTCTCTAAGAGTATGAATAAATGATAAATTCTATTTCAAGTGGAGATGATAGTTGGTATAAAGAATAAGAGGAGCATAAGGGGGTGAAAAGGAGGATACCATTTTAACAATGAGACTCATTTACATCATTGACCTAAAATGGAAGTGTAAGTAGCATTTTTATTAGTAAATGTTAATTTAAATAGTGGTCTAAGTTCACACGCATTAGATAAGGAGAAATGAGAAGGAGTAAGTTCGAGTATTCGCCCTCAGTATATTAAGTGTGCAAATGTCTTTGTTGTCGGAACTTTCACTTGAGATATCATCATTATTTCCCCGAGTTATATATGTTTTTTTTTCCTTTCTTGTCTTTTTTACTTCTTTTCTCACTTTTCTCCATCTTCTTAAGATATTCTGGATATTCTAATTTGATGTGTCCGAATTTATCCACATTCATAGCATGTGATAGAAGAGTTATTATTGTCCTTCTTACTTGTTTTCTTTGACTTGTCCTTAAACTGGTCATTTTTTATCGTTTCTTTTCTCCTAAAGAGTTTGTTGTACCTTTTAATAAAAAGACTTATTTATTACTCACTTGAGTCTTCATTTTCCGATCCACTATCGCCTATTAAGTTGAACTATTTGCATGTCAAGTTGATGAAATGATGGAGTTCTTTGGAAATATGGGTAGTTATTGAAGGTGCAAACACAAGAAGGGGGGTTGAATTGTTTTCGTACTTCTTGAATTCCTTTTCTGTTTTTGATGATTATTTAAAATCTAATATATAAACAAGCAGAGTTAGCAGCGGATAAAGTAAAATAATCAACACAAAGATTTATCCTGGTTCACTATTAACTAGGCTACATCCAATCCTTTCACCTTGAAGGATTTTTCCACTAATTCAAAACCTTTGAATTACAACAACACTACTGACCCTTCAAGTTAGTCTTTCCAAACAGTCTAACAATCCTAGACTTTTGAGGAACACAACACCTTGACTTCACAAGTCAATTCTTCTCCAACCAATCTGACAACCCCAGATTGCAGAAGGGATTTCAACACCTTGAATCTAATTGCTAAGTCACCTGCTATTTCTTCTGACTCTTCAGATTGTAGACTCTACTTCAACAATATAGATCTGACACAAGGGAATGAAAAACAAGAGTACTTGCTTATGGAAAGCTGATACTCACAATTAACCTCACTGAAAACTCGAGTGTTTGCCTCTGGAAGTTTATGACTCTTTTACTGATTTTCGATGCAAAGTCTTCTGCCTTGAGCCTCCTTTTATAGATGAAAATTAGGGTTTCTTCCATGATCAAATTCGAGCTGTATCTGTCCAGATTCTCTTGCAAAATTAACTTGGCCAATCCTGTTTCACTTAAATAAAAACCGTATCTTTTTAACTTCAGATTGCACTTGAAAATTCTGTTGACCAATCTTGTTTCTTTTAATTTCAAACCATATCTTTTTAAGCTTCAGATTGCATTCGAATTTCTTCAAGTCTTCAGTGAATTTTTTAATCAAATCCCCTTAATACTTTGATCAAATTTCTATCAAAATTTAATCAAGTCTTTTTCGAATTTTAATCAAGTCATCACTGATTTTCATCATGATTAAAATCTGGACTGTATGATCTTCTGATCTCGACCAACTGTGGACTTATGTGATCTGATCTGACCCAATTCAGTGATCCTCTGATCTCGGCCAACACTGGACCATACAAGTAATGATATTTAAACACAATTTCATACACAAATACGGGCACAACTATACAAATAAAGACTTTTTATACATACATACTCTCTTTCTCTCTCTTCATTAATACATCTGCATTACTTTTTTCATTAATTAATAAGAAAATCAAATTAACACCACACTCTCTCTTCTCTCTTTTCCTTTTCATCTTCATCGATCTTCTTCTTTTCCCATTATCAGATGTTAGGATTTCAAAAGAAGAAGAAGAAGTAGAAAAAGGTATCAGATCCACACATTTCTTGTTTCTTTTAGGGTTTATTTGACATTTTTGTTGGTTAAGATTATTCATCCATTTTCAATCGAACTCTTTAAAATCACTATTCCTTTTTACGCTCTCGCTTTCCTCACCTCACACCCTTTTCGTTGCTTAAGATTTATAGTTTTTCCCTATTTTTTAAATTTCTAATTTTATTCTTGCAATGTTGTAGAAATTGATAGTGAACTTTAGAAATTGATTGTGAGTTTTCTTTGTTTCATGGTTTAAAGTATGTTTTTTGCACAATAATGCAAAAAAAAAAAAAAATTGTCAGCACCACTGAAAATCAAATAAAAATATTGAGATCAGTGATCTCACTTGGTAGAAAATCTCCCATCATAGATGGCAGTTACTGCTTAATTAGATAAACATTGTGGTTGCAGGAATATTGTGGTAGTATATAATGTATTTCACACTAAAACGACACATACACAGTTATTGAAAAAGTCTCACGTAATTCTATATTGTTTGCTGTATTTTGAAATTTGAATGTTAACTTTTGCTGTGGATTATCTGAGAAAACCACAAAGAGTAACTTATATTAGTTACCTACTAGAATAGTACAATATGATTTGAATTGTATCTTTCTGTTTTACTTGACATTAGTTCAGAACATGTTCTGAAGCTATGGACTAATAATTGGTTGGTGCGCATACACAATATATGTGAGTGTTTTAAATTTGAGAGTACCAAGTTGGATTGTTACTTGTAGAAAAAACAGAAAAAAAAACTTATTGCCCATGTTGAACCGAAGATATTTGCTTATATTGAATATATTGTTAGATTAGTTCAACTTCAACCAAAAAATTATACTGATCTTAGGGTCTTACAAATCTTTATCAAAGTGGTTAATAATGTACAAATCGTTGGGAGTATTCACTACACGTAATGTTTTTATGAGACTTTAAAAAAGAAAACTTGTGTTGATTTTGACCTGGAAATTGATTAAGAATACACCCCCTTTAATGTTTTTTCCAGCAATTGAGGACTTGTTATAGGTGTATTGGTGATGAACAGTGACTTCTTACAATCATGTTAGCAAGTTCTAGTGTAACTAATTTTTGAGTCAATAGTTTTGTATGCTTATGATGACTTAGCGATTTTTTAAGGCAATTGTGAGGATTTTTTGCAAGGATAATTGTTTGGATAAATTTTTTATTTGTTTTGATAGTTACTCATTAGATGCGCATTAAAACCAACATTATAATAGTTGCTGCATAATTGTTTGGATAGAATTTTTATTTGTTTTTTTAGGGTTTTTCTTCTTCTGGTTAATAGTGTAAATATTATTGGTTAATGAAGTACAATAGGTGGTTAATGAATTATTTCTGTTTAAATGTGGTAGGTCTAACACATTTCATATTATATGGTTAATGTTGTGCTAATTGTTAGTTACTAAAGTGCACACGGTGGTTAATGACTAAATTGAGTTATATTTTGTAGTTTTTGTGTAACACTTGCACCATCAATTGAAACTTCATGGATTGTGGTACTATTAATCTGGTTAATGGCTAAAATGAACATGGTTAATTCTATGCACAACTTGGTTAATGCACTCGAACTGAAAACTTGGTCATTTTTATAGACAAGATATAAATCTAGTTAATAGCTTAAAAAAATGGTTAATTATGTGTACAACTTGGTTAATGAACTCGAACTGAAAAGTTGGTCATTTTTATAGACAAGATATAAATCTGGTTAATGGCTTAAAAAAATGGTTAATTCTGTGCACAACTTGGTTAATGAACTCGAACTGAAAACTTGGTCTTTTTTATAGACAAGATATAAATCTGGTTAATGGCTTAAAAGGATATGGTTAATTATGTGCACAACTTAGTTAATGAACTCGAACTGAAAACTTGGTCATTGTTATAGACTATATATAAATCTGGTTAATGGCTTAAAAAACATGGTTAATTATGTGCAAAACT
The DNA here is from genome assembly GCA_037974295.1 of Cicer cuneatum. Classification (NCBI taxonomy): domain Eukaryota; kingdom Viridiplantae; phylum Streptophyta; class Magnoliopsida; order Fabales; family Fabaceae; genus Cicer; species Cicer cuneatum. The sequence continues at coordinate 57,663,934 of JBBPBO010000003.1, forward strand.
TGGTTAATGAACTCGAACTGAAAACTTGGTCAATGAACTCGAACTGAAAACTTGGTCATTCTTATAGACTATATATAAATCTGGTTAATGGCTAAAACAAACATGGTTAATTATGTGCACAACTTGGTTAATGAACTTGAACTCACTAAAATCAACATATTTGTTCATAGAAATCAACAGCTAATCCACACTAATTTTTAACCATACATGTTTGTTTATAAAAAGAAAAACAAAAAAGAGGCAAAAAGTGTGGTTCAAACGCCACTAATTACATCCTTATAAAGAACCTCCCACATACTCAAAATATGCCAATTATACACTTATTTTTTTTTTTTGTTCTTTTCATTTGGGTTTACAAATGAAATTTGATTGACTACACTTTTAACTCGCTTCCTTGGTTTATCTTTCATTGTCGTAATTATGTTTGATGTTGGTTTTGCTGTAGTGTTCACGTTAGGCTCACCTGTTGACAAATGTATTAAAATAATATCATAGCAAAACTAGAACAACACCACAACATATACAATTTATTACTTACCAACAACATTTTCTGCGGCTTCATCCCCAACATTCTCAAAAGGGGTACTAACTCCCAGAAATTCATGATCTGATTCATGCATTGGTTGATGTTTGAGTAATTCTTCTTTCAACCATTTTACCTCGCCCTCAAGAATCGAAATCTTCTCTTGAGAATGCCTATTATCCGCCGCCAATCGTTGATAATCAACATAACGCACAGTCTGATTTTCTTGTTCATGCAATGCTTCCTTCACCATGTCAAATTCAAGTTCTTCATTTGTTGCAGTTAACTCTTCAATTATCTGCCAAAAGGAAAAACGATTGAAACACACACACTATAATTAAACAAGTTATACAAGCAAATAATATAAATACTTACCATGTTATTTTGAAATGCTTTTAATATTGATTTCTTCTGACATTGTAAGTGTAACACCCCGAGTTTAAAACACAGTGCGGGTGTACTTTTTTTTTTCACATCAATAAAAGAATTTTCCGAATTAATTCAAGGGAATTAAAATAAAATTTTCATCAGTTCATTTCAAAAGAGAACACCCGGCCTGTGGCCACTAAATAGCATCAGAGTGCAGAATAATACAGTGGAAAAGTCATACATTAATTCCCAAAATAAAATTACATTTCCCAAAACTCAAGACCCTATACAAAAGTCTAGTCCGATCATGCACTAAGCTACAGTAGCACGATCTCCACCGTATCCTCTATAAGTCTCGTCTTCAACCAGCTGTCCGTCCCTCTGCATTGTCCACGTAGACTCCGTACGTAAAGATCAAGGGAAACTAACGACGTTTCCATCGTTAGTGTATCCGTCGGTAGGACGGGTTCGGGTAACATCTGAGGGCAAAGCCCAATTTCCACATTATAATGGCAAGAGTCACCGACCGAAATTAACAAATAATCACATAGCATATATTTCAAAGCAACAAATATATACATGACATATCGTATAACAATGATGGAAATGATGATGCTCATTTGAAATTCAATGACATATATGCCTTTTCAAAAACAGTAGCCAATGAATATGAAAAATATGTGGTAAGTACAACCAACACTTCAGCAATCACAATCGTTAATAAGAAATTCAGATTCTATAAAGTACTCACACATATTCAATTTCCACTCATCATCATAATCCAATCGTGACCCACCGGTCAACCCCTCGATGCAATATGTATATGCTCATGTATACAATTTCTTGGAATCACCAAGGTGCAGTCGCTCAACAGACCAGCACAATTTATATGTATGATAGACGTTAACGGCCCTCAAGACCATGGTGCAATCGCTCAACAGATCAGCACCAGTGCAGTCGCTCAACAGACCAACACGTTTCACATATTTGAATGGACCACCACGAACACGCGGCCATTCCGTAGCCCGGATAGAATGGACCACCAAGAACACGCGGCCAATCTGAACCCGGATAGAATGGACCACCACGAACACGCGGCCACTCTACAACCCATCACGGTTACTACTTTCACGTGTATTAGCCTCTCACAGGCCAAATACACAGAAGTTAAATCCTCGCACGGATAGAATGGACCACCACGAACACACGACCATTCCGTAGCTCGAGTAGAATAGACTGTCTAATACACGCGAAACTACTCTGACCCCGGATAGAACAGACTGTCTAATACACGCGGAACTATTTTATAACCCATGGTTACTACTTAACTTCGCGGCCCATCACGGTCACCGCATTACTCTGTGGCCCATCGCGGTCACCACCTGACTATGCAATGTATGAATATGCAGTGTTTTCTCTTCACTGAAAACAGTATGCAATATCAGAAAACTCAGCATGTCCAGCATTCCCCCGAAGCATAATGAGAAAACAGAACCAGAATCAGAATGATTAACATCAGAACATCAAGAACAGAACCAGAATCAGAATGATTAACATCAGAACATCAGGAACAGAACTAGAATCAGAATCATCAACACCAGAACATCAGAAACAGAACCAGAATCAGAATGATTAACATCAGAACATCAGGAACAGAACCAGAATCAGAATGATTAACACCAGAACATTAGAAACAGAACCAGAATCAAAATCATCAACACCAGAATCATCAGAAGCAAAATTGAATGATTCACACCAGAATCATCAGAAGCAAAACAGAATGACTCACACCAGAATCATCAGAAGCAAAATTGAATGATTCACACCAGAATCATCAGAAGCAAAACAGAATGATTCACACCAGAATCATCAGAAGCAAAACAGAATGACTCACACCAGAATCATCAGAAGCAAAACAGAAGGATTCACACCATAATCATCAGAAGCAAAACAAAACGATTCACACCAGAATCATCAGAAGCAAAACAGAATGATTCACACCAGAATCATTAGAAGCAAAACAGAATGATTCACACCAGAATCATCAGAAGCAAAACATAATGAGTCACACCAGAATCATCAGAAGCAAAACAGAATGACTCACACCAGAATCATCAGAAGCAAAACAGAATGACTCACACCAGAATCATCATAAGCAGAAACAGAATAATTAACATCAGAATCATCAGAAGCAGAAACAGAATGATTAACATCAGAATCATCAGAAGCAGAAACAGGATGATTAACATTAGAATCATCAGAAGCAGAAACAGGATGATTAACATCAAAATCATCAGAAGCAGAAACAGGATGATTAACATCAGAATCATCAGAAGCAGAAACAAGATGATTTACATCAGAATCGTTAGAAGCAAAAATCCTTCCTCTGTATTCGACTACAGGGGCTCGTAGTCGAATACAAGTTTGAAAACTTAAGTAAAACAGAAGCTTGACAGGTTGTATTCGAATACACACATGTTGTATTCGAATACACCTTCGAAAACCAGTGAAATTTTCCTGAGACTTCAACACATTTCAAACTGTTTCTTTTGAAAAATCGGCACAACTCCAAAACAGTTTTATCACTCTTTTAAACCACAAAACTCAGACTTTTACATCAAACCAGATTTTCCAGAAGGAACACTTTCATCAGTTTTAAACCCTTTTTATTTTGAAATCATCAGCAACACCAGATTTTCAAACCATCAGAACATCAAGCAAACATTTCAGTTTTCTCAAACATCAGAATAACATGCAAAGCATTTCAGCTTTCTCAAACATCAGAACAACATGCAAAGCATTTCATCTTTCTCAAACATCAGAACAACATGCAAGCATTTCAGCTTTCTCAAACATCAGAACAACATGCAAGAATTTCAGCTTTCTCAAACATCAGAACAACATGCAAGCATTTCAGTCAAATAGCAAGCATCACATAGCAGCAAAGTACCAACAAAATGCATTTTTGCAATATTCGGAACAGTTTTATGAATATGCTTTTTACTCCTCTTCAAAATAACATGCAATGCATTTTTCAGCTTTCTCCATAAACAAAACAGTATTGGAATAATCACCAAAAACAGCATGTTGCAGATTTTTAAAACCTCAACAGAGTGCATTTTCTCATTCTTCAAAATGACATGCAAAACAGTTTTTATTCAAAACAGAAATGGAACAACGTGCATGTCATAACAATATGCTTTTACAGCCCTAATGCAACTAAAAAGTGGAAGGTACCCTTACCCTTGTTGCGTGTTCTGCTACTTCTCTCGTTTCTACTGTCGTTCCCATTTTTGCGCCAAAACCGGTGAAACTGTAGCCTGCGTTTGCTGCTACGAAACTAGGTTCTTTAGCTCCGTAATGGTATGGGGAATAACTTTTGTACTGGGGTTTTGGTGTTTCGGTGCTTGGATGTCCAAGTAATGGCACTTTGAGGAGTTCCCTCTTTTTTTCTTTGTAATCGTGAACTGGAAATGGATGAAAGCAGAAAACAGCAAACAGAATGGGAGGGAAAGGGGTACTATTACATGCAGCACTGTTACATGCAGTATGGGCAGTGAGGAAGGAGGGATGGTGTTCTGATTTCACCATCCTTCTCACTCCTATTTATAGGCTTTTGTGGTGCCACCTCACCCGACACTTGACTGATTTTCAGCACTTAACCAATCCCGTCGCAATTAGCCGCTAATCCCTTAATTAACTATCCGTTAATTTAATTACTCGTAATTAAATTAATTAATTCTTAATCCAATAATTTTAATTCATCCTCCATAATTAATATTTATATATATATATATATATATATATATATTTTCTCAAAACATACATATATTAAATATTTTACAAATGTCCCCAAAATACCCTTAATATTAATTCCATAAATTAATATTAATTTTTAAGGGTCTTACAGTAAGATTGGCCAATTCAAAAATCTCGGGAATCTAAACTTAGGAACAGATGCTTGACCCAAGGACAAGTGGTCGAACGCCTAAATCTAAAACAAATATTAATATATTTAGTAAATGTATTTTAAATTAAAGACAACACAAAATCAAAGATGTTGATATAAAAAAATATAAAATATGTACCTGTAGGACAACTACACAACCTTTTATGTGTGTTTGCGAATCTACTTTCCCCTCTTTCAACACAGTTTCAGTCCTACTTAAATTTTCAACTAAAACATTATGCACAACTACACTCCAATTGTAATTATGTAGAGACTCTAGGTCATCAAGTATTTTAATATAGCGAGTATTTACTCGATTCCCTGATTGTGGAAAATAAAACTTGCCAAAGGCGAGAAGTATATAAAGTCTACAAAATTTAATTATGTTTCGACGATACATGTGAAGCAACACACCAATCATATCACAAGTTAATTCTTTTCCCCTAAACAACAACAATGTATCATATTCCTCATTTTCATATTCTTTCAAATGCTCACCTACTATTGGAAGTCCTAAAGCTAAACATACATCACTTGGAGTAAAATGAACTATCCTACCCCTAATCCTAAACCCCTACTACGTAGCCAACTCCCACAACGAGCACCATAATTTTGTAAATTTTTTGGCATATCTAAAACCCACTGGAATGAGGTTGCCATAATTTGAGTTCGGTGTGCATTTGACAAATGAAGGTTGATTTCATGCAGCATTTTGGGTAAACATGCATGTCTTGCACGTATCTGAAAAGTATGAATATATGGCAACAATATAAATACAACTAGTTTATAAATTCCTTACATTTTTTTCATTTGTTGATGACATGTCTTGAAGCATAAGAACTGTATAAAAAATATATCACATGAAAGTTGATTATAAAAGAAAATAAGCCGCTAAACAAAGTAAAATATAAACAATAAACGCCAACAGAAATATACCAACAATCACCACAAATTATAAGCAACAATTGTTGGAACCAAGTTGGTTCTAAGTACTTAGGATTTTGATGTTTACAAAAACACTCCATGTAATCTTATTTTGTACCTTGAATTATTACATTAAATTCCACCAGAAGATAAAGTTTCCAGAGGCAGAAGATGAGTTACCAGAGGATAAAAACAGACCAGAGGATACACCTCCAGAAGACACAAGAAAATGCATCCAGAAGGTACCAGAAGATGCATCCTGAAATTACCAGAGGATACACCTGGATGTCAAAACACCACCAGAGGATATCTTTCCTGGCCCAGATCAGAAGGAAGCAAAGTCAGAAGAGGACCTGGACCAGAGCAGAGGGAAGCCTGCCAGAGGGAGAGTTGTTCCAGACCAGAAGATATCATAAGTCAGACTTAGTACAGAAGTTATTATGACCAGAAGATAGCCTGGCAGTGAAATGATAAACAGTCCAGACTTGATCCAGACTTAATTAGAGGATAAATTAATGGGTCCATAACAAGAGATTTAATCCAGAGTATGAAACTCAATCAAGATCAGAAGAAATGATGTCCAGATTTACTCTAGACCTGATCCACATCAAAAGGTAAATGTTCAGAATTAATATCCTTTGTCCAGATTTAATTTCAGTTCAATCCAGACCCAGTTCAGAATTGGTCCAGATCAGAGGGAAAAGGTCCAGATCAATGGTCAAGATTTAAGTATATGGCCCAGTGTTGGCCGAGATCAGAATATCAGACCATGGCCCAGTGTTTGCCGAAATTAGAAGGTCAGAATGTGTGGTCCATCATTGGCCGAGATCAGAGGATCACAGCAGATCAGTTTTCTAGACCAGGTTGGCCGAGATTAGAAGATCAGAAAGTGTGGTCCAGTGTTGGCTGAAATTAGAGGATCACAGCAGATCACTTAGTATGGTCCAGATGTGGACTAGAGCAGAATATCAATTGGTCCAGATTTAATCAAGATGATAATCAGTGGAGATTTGATTAAATTTGATCAAAGTATTAAAAGGATTTGATACAAAAATAAGTTGAAGTCGTATGGGAATTCTGAAGCTATTGGCGAGAAGAAAGATTTGTTCCATAATTAATTAAAGACAGGATTGGCCTAAGTTATTTATGAAAGCAAATCTAGAGCTAAAAATATATGTTTTTTATTTAAATTAAACCCAATTGGTCAAGGTATTTTTGCAAGAGAATCCAGCAAGATACAACTCGAATTTCAGCTTGGAAGAGACCCGAATTCACATCTATAAAAGGAGGCTCAAGACTCAAGACTCAATATCGAAAATCACAAAAGAGTCATACACTTCCAAAAGCAAACACTCGAGTTTTTAGTGAGGTTAATTGTGAGTTCCAGCTTTCCAGAAGCAAGCACTCGTGTTATTTTCTTTCCGTTGTGTTAGATCTAATTTGTTGAAGTAGAGTCTACAATCTGAGGGAGTCAGAAGGGGTAGCAGATTACTTGGCAATTAGATTCAAGGCGTTGTAATTCCTTCTACAATCTAGGGTTGTCAGATTGGTAGGAGAAGACTTGACTTAAGAAGTCAAGGTGTTGTATTCCTCAAAAGTCTAGGATTGTTAGATTGACTTGGAGGGTCAGTGGTATTGTTGTAATTCAAGGTTTTGAATTAGTGAAATCCTTCAAGGTGAAGGGACTGGACGTAGCCTCGTTAACGGTGAACCAGTATAAAATTCTGTGTTTTTATTTTTACTTTATATCCGCTGCTAATTCTGTTTTATTCATACATCAAGTTTTGTTTTAAAACTGCAAAAATAGAAAAAGTATTCAAGTTAGTCAAACACAATTCAACCCCCCTTCTCGTGTTTGCACCTTCAACAATGACCAAAATTAAAAAAAAACCCTAAACTGTAGAAAAAAAATCCTAAATTGAATAACCATAAACCCTAAACGAAGAAGCAAAAAAAGAAACCCTAAATCAATAACTGAAAAATCCTAAATTGAATAACCATAAACCATAGGAAACAATAATCACACAAAGAAGCAACAACAATGATAAAGAAAAGTAAACTGACAATGATAAAGAAAAGTAAACTTACAATGAAAACACTCAATAAATCTGATGGGTTTGAGAAGGACGAAGATGAGAACGAAGAAGATGAGAGGATGACGATGAACGATGAGCGACGAAGAAGATGAGAAGGACGACATGCTTGACAAAGAAGAGCGAAACATGGGGTTTTCTGAGAAGGAAGAAGATGAGAGCGAAGTTTTTTTTTTTCTGAGAAGGAAGAAGATGAGAGAAGGAAGAAAAAAAGTTTTCTGAAGAGTAAGGTTTTTTTTTTAAAAAAAAGCTAGCAAAATGACTAAATTGCCCCTTAAGTTAGTATGTAAAAAAAGTCTGTATTTGTACAGTTGTATCCGTATTTGTGTATGAAATTGTGTTTAAATATCATTACTCTTAAAATATATCAAATTGTCATTTTTTATTTCAAAAAATAAAAGATGGACCAAAACTGTTGACTTTTAGAATAGGGAAACCAATTCGTGAATTGGTGAAAATAAAATGACCAAAACTACAATGAAGTCTATTTATTTTAAATATATATATATATATATATTCAAAGGTGTACTATTTTGTTTTTAAAAAAAAAATAATGTTCCGTGCTAGCAAAAAAAAAAATAATAATATTCCACTTAGAAAATTTATATTTAACTAATTAAATTCTCCAATTTTGAGAATTTAATTATCAAACAATAATATATTTATTTAGTAAAAACTAAAACACTTGTTTGTGTGTGATCCGGTAGGTTCAATACTAAACGATAATAGATTAATCAAATTAATATATTAATTAAGGTATATGTGTACAAACACTCTTAAAGGTCTAGATAGCATGAAATACTATTTTACTTTCAAAAACCACTAGAAGACTAATATAATATTCTCCTATGTCATTAAAACTCTGGTTAACTCTAGAGCATGATGTTATTTTCAAACTCTATAAGTTAACATTTATGACTTAAGAGATACATTTCTTCTTTCTTTCATTACCAAGAATTGTCGGATCTCATCTTGATTAATTATTAATTATACAAATATTTAACCGTACCAAGTATCATTTCAACTAGCATCCTAATGTATTAGGTATCCAAAATTAAAATACAATAAATAACTTGTTAATTACTATGATAATTTCAAGCCAAAGAAAATTTATTATATTCTTTTTTAGAGTTTTCTATTGACTGATTAATGTAATAGTATGTGTGAGTGCGCGCAATAAAGATCATCACTTATATATTGATCTATAAAGTGTGTGCGCACAATAAAGATCATCACATATATATTGATCTAGAAAGACCATCAAATGTATATTGATCTGTCTGAATTATTGATGTCCTACTCACAATAATCATATAATCAAGAGCAATTTAGATTAAAATAATAAAAGACTTGTTTCTCATTATAATAATCTCAATCACAATAACAACTCTATAATTTTAATCAAGGACTTATCGAACTAACTATTTAATTAAACACAAAAATGTTAATGAAATTTAATACTTTATTAAATCTAAAATTGGTTACATATCTAGTTATTCCCAATAGTTAATGCTGTAACACCCCGAGTTTAAAACACAGCGCGAGTGTATTTTTTTTTTTAAAACGAATAAATAAATCAAAGAGTTTTCAGAATTACGTTTCAAGGAAATTAAAATCAATTCAAATTAAATATCATTCGACTTCGTAATCAAAAATAGTAAGGAATTTAAAACAGCAACATCACAATTAAATCGAATGAGATATTTATGGGAATTTGATCTTTATAATATACTAAAATAAAGATACATCAAAATATTTATCAGAGTGCGGAAGAGTTTTACAATAATTCCCAAAATGAATATTTACAACCATTGAGTTCAAAAACCCTATACATAAGTCTACTCTGATCATACCCTAAGCTACAGTAGCATTACAATATTCACAAGTCTTTTCTTCACCCAGCTGCTCATCTCTTTGCATAGCCCACAAGTAAAGATCAAGGGAAACTAACGACGTTCCCTGTCGTTAGTATGACCATCAGGGGTACGGGTTTGAATCTCATCTGAGGGCAAAGCCCAATTTTCCACAATAATTGTAAAGGGTCACCGACCGAAAATAACAATTACCACATAGCATTTATAACAACAATATCAAACATATTCAGGCCACATTAGAAAACAATGATGATAAATAAGGATGCTAAATTTTGAAATACATGACATTTGTACTTTGCAAAACAGCAACTGAATAAGTATGAAAATCATGATGTAAGCACAAACATCAATTCATCAGAAATTACAGATTTCCAGAAAGTACTTACTCACACAACAATTCTCAACCATCATCATAAAACCAAAACGAGACCCTCCGGTCAAACACTCCGATGCAATATGTATATGCTCGTGTTCAAAAATTCTTGGAATCACCAAGGTGCAGTCGCTTACAGACCAGCACAATTTAACGGCCCTCATGACCAGGGTGCAATCGCATACAGATCAGCACCAGTGCAGTCGCATACAAACCAGCACTCGTGCAGTCACTACAGACCAGCACGTTTGACATAAACCAAGGTACAATTACTACAGATCAGTACCTAGTGCAATCACTACAGATCAGCACGTGGCTGCGCATTTCAGGATACAGACACTACAGTCTAGTACCAGTGCAGTCGTTTATCTGACCAACACTTATATACCAAGGTACAATCACAGATTAGTACCTAGTGCAATCACTACATATCAGCACTCGTGCAATCACTACAGATCAGCACGTGGATGCGCATTACTCTGTGGCCCATCGCGGGTACCACCTGACTATGCCATGCATGAATATGCATTGTTTCACTTCATTGAAAACAGTATGCAACCTTAGTAAAATTCATGCATTTTCCTCATTTTTCAAAACATCTCAACACATTCAAAGATTAACCATTCAAGCAAGCATTACACTTTGCATTACCTCAAAGTTCCACTCTTTATTAACAAAAGTTTTTCCCCAACTGTTAAGATTCAAAACTGTGATTAAAACTGAGGTTTCTGGCAAAAATACGAATCTGTATTTGAATACAGCTTCATTGTATTCGAATACAGAGGCTGTCACAGTACAAAAATCAGAATTTCCTCCACTTCAGTAAATTCTCAAAAAAACTTCATCACCATCACTTCAAACTATCATAAAAATTCCATTTTTATTCACCACAAACCTTCCCCAAGGTACCCCAACACCTAAGGTTTATAAGACAATGTTTAAAACTTGAATTTCTGAAAAAACACGAATCTGTATTCGACTACAGCTCCCTTGTATTCGAATACAGAAGCTAAAACAATGAAAAATCAGCATTCTGTATTCGAATACGAGGTTGTCGTAGTCGAATACAGATGCGAAGTCAGTGGCAAAAGTTGTAAATCTGTATTTGGCTACAGAGGGTTGTAGTCGAATACAGAAGCTAAGTCAGAAGCAAAAATGGAAAATCTGTATTCGACTACAGAGGGTCGTAGTCGAATACAAGTTCGAAAACCTGAAGAAAACAGAAGCTTTGCAGGCTGTATTCGAATACACACAATCCGTATTCGAATACACCTTCGAATTCAGTGAATTTTCCTGAAACTTCAACACATTTTCAAAACCTTTTCCTTTGAAAAACTAACCAAACCCTAGAATCATAATCACCAATCTTTTTAAACCTCACAACTCAGACATTTTTCATTAAACATCAACAACAGATTTTCAAGAAGAACACTTCCACCATTTTAAATCCCTTTTCTTTTGAAGCCACCATTAACACCAGGTTGTTTAACAAAACGCAGCAAAACACAGAATCACTAAAACCAGAAAAATCACCCACAAAACAGTCTTACACAAACTAACTCAAGCATTTGGATCACCTCCAATACAACACCAACCAAATCACCATTCAAAACACAACAGAATGATTTCTTACTCAACACAACAAACAATACATCATCAACACAACAACACAATCAGTTCCTTCACTGGAAACAGCAAGAACATCCAAAACAGTTTGATTTCCAAAACAGAAAACAATGTTTTTCACAACATAAACCAATAATCATTCATCACACATGCATTTACAGCCCTAAATGCAAATCTAGAAAGTTGGAAGGTGCCCTTACCTTAGTTACGTTCCCTTAGCTCGTACGCTTCTGCGACAAAAGCCGACGATACTCCCGTTCGCATTCGCCGCTACGAAAATTAGTTCTTTAGCTCCGTAACGATTAGAGGAATGACTTTCGTACTTGAAACTTCCTGATTCGACACTCAGATTTTCCAGAACAATGACTTTTAAGTAAACTGTTTTTCTTCACCAACACTCAGAAAATTAGAAGAAGAAGAAGATAAAGTAGAAACTGGTGCGTAGAGGAAAGAAGAAAGAGCTTCTCACTTAAATATCTTCATAAATGCAACTGACACAGCAGAGGAAAGAGGAATTGTTTCCTTTGTTACAAATATCTACGCCACCTCACCAACTCTTATATTAAAATATCTTTTGATCCTCCATCACTTAACCCGTTTCCATCAAAATTAGCAGAGAATATCTTAATTAACGGTCCAATAATTTAATTACTCGAAATTAAATTAATTCATCCATTATCCAATAATTTTAATTCCACCTCCAAAACAAATATTTATATATATATATTTACACAAAACATACATATATTGAATCTTTTACAATTATTCCCCAAATACACTTAAAAATTAAATCTGAATTTAATTTTAAAATTTAAGGGTCTTACAAATCCTAAACAAGTTCTGAGTAGATACATGATTGTGCAAAACAAACATCACTTAATCAAGAGGTTGTGGAGGGTAATTAGGAAGTTGTTGGAATTTCATCCAATGTAAAAAAGGTGACTAATGATACCAAATAGACTACTAATAGGGAGAAAAAAAATCAAACGAGTATGAATTTACTATAAATCAATCACAATCACAATTGTTAGATCGTTAATAATGATAAATATAAAGATTTTTTATATTATAAATCAATCACAATTGTTAGATCGTTAATAATATTTAATTTTTATCGGTCATAATTACTTATAAAATCACTTATATAATTGAACATGACTTATCAACTATGTAAAAAAATTTATATGGTCCTTGTGCATAAACTTAAACTTTTATTTTTAACTTTTTCAAATTTGGAAGTATCTTCTCATCCTCCCTGATTTTGCCTCGTTAATACTTTCTCCTTCAATCCCAACAATTATTGTGGTTTGGAAACTGAATATTGAACTCTCCTAATAGCTTAATGGACATTGAAACTTAAACAAAACGGAGGGTTTCACTTATCAAATAAGATATTTGTAGCCATGTATAAAGATGCTATTGATAAAATGACAATATTTTCCTTAAAAGAAAAAACAATATTTGCATCCAAAAAACACGACTATATCATATATATAGTTCTATTTGTAAAAAAAAAAAAATTAAAACTAATTTTTGGTGTACACTCCATATATAGTGACTCCGATTAAACACAAAAAAAATTAATACATAAAAATAATTTTATTTATTATTATTTTTTTTTTTGAAAATTTAAAAATTATTTTTTTATAAATTAATAATATTAATTGTAGTGAGAGGCTACTGAGCACCTTACAGTCGCCGGAGCTCCATTGCCGGCCGACTACACCATCAATGGTGGTAAGGTGTCAAATAAGTGTCTCCATGGTGTATACAACTATTACTTCTAAAAAAGATAAAATCGAATATATATAGTTCTATAGCACCCACAAGAAATATTCCAAAGAACATATTTATGAATTACCAAATTACTATAAGATAAAGATATAGACAAGAAATACCTCCTTTCTTTTGTAACAAATTATCAATATCAATAATCTTGATTACATTCTTTAAAAATGTATACAATGCAAATTCTTGATTCTAAGTGAAGTACATACAATCATTTTAATTATAGTTGACCCTTATGTTTACTATTGTATCAAGAGAAGACGATTGTGATTCTTGTGGCGGCAACGTAGGTCTTGTTACGTCCAATGTTATTTCTATTTCACGCGGAGGTGAGTTTGGCGAAGATTGTGGCGGTGGCGATGGCAAATGTATATTTAATATAACAATAAGCTCTCGTTCCGGCGAACTAGGTATTATTAACTGCCTTTGTATTTCCCTCGGACGAGGGTACGGTGGCGATTGTTGCACCGATTGAGACGATGATAAAGAGTAGTCGTATGATGATTGTTGTTGTAGCGGAGGATGACGGTGATGATGAACAATAAGTTGTGGTGGTCTAGGGTTGTTTTGTGATTGTTGTTGTAGCCGAGGAGGAGTAGGACGGTTACGACGAAAATCAGGTGGTGGTGGTGGAGAATTGTATGGTGATTGTTGTTGTAGCCGAGGAGGAGCAAGACGACGACGGCGGCGACGAATATTAATGGGTGGTGGTGGTTGAGAGTCGGACCGCGGCGGTTGGTTGTTATCCATGGCGGTTGGTCTCAACAATTTGACACTCAATTGTTTTAGATTGTGTCTTGATAATGTAATTTGAAATTAGAACTTCAAAAATAACTAACTATATAATGGTCATTAATTTTGTTAGTTATAGTTAATTAACCAACTGAAATATAACTAACTAACTTAGTGTTCTCTACTACCCAATTCTAACTATTGTTTGTGAAGTTGTTTTAGTTATTTCTTTATTGATTTGATTTTTTTCAATTTCTTTATAGAATTTGATAATGGTTTGTTTATAAAAGACTATACGATTTGATATTATTTTTGGCATGATTTATATGAATTGAAATCAGCTAGCTAGGATGCTCAATTAATCGATCATAATCATTTCCAAAAGAAATCATATATAAGAAGTTAATAACTTAATTAAATTTCTTTCAAAATAGAACTAGTTCGTATTTGTATGTTTTATCTCACGAGTAATTTTTTATGTATACCTCATGATAAAAATAATAATATCAAATTTTGGTGAGTATTTGAAAATATATAAATATATAAAATTTGTCGTCGCCGGACCATGATAATTTGTAAAAATTGGGTGGTGTTGGCTGTAGCCGGACAGTAATAATTTTTGGTAATTATTTAAATTTGTTTTTTAAAAACTATTTATTAAAAAAGTTAATAACACAAATAATATTAACTTATTCTTTCATATAATATTTATTGTAGAAACTTGTTTAACAAGATATATAGATATTAATTTTATTAATTGAACTTATGTATAACTTTCAATTCATTGCTTTCTTAATCGCGGTTGCCAATTCATCATACGCCACTTCCCATGCAGTACTCAATTCCTCACTCCATTTGTCTCCGGTTGCTTCCTTTATTGTTTTCAGCAATGCTTCTTTAACCACCTTTAAGAAAATTTGCATTCATAAAATATGTATTTGTTACATAAATATTAATTTTCATATTTAGGTATAACAAAAATATTTTAATCTAAATTTTTTATTGTGTTTAAAAACGGTTCGGTAAAATATTTTATTGTATTATCATACCACAAAATAAGGATCAATAACTCCTTTTTGAATGTGGATAGCACCCAATGTAGCATCTCCCAATACTACTTCTCCTTTTGAACGAAGTTGAACAGCTGAGTCGTGCACCTATAAAATTCAAAATGTTTTAGCATCTAATGACTAGAAATTCATGTTAAGAAAAAAATACTAATAAAATATGGTATGATTTCTAATACTATAATGTGATTATATATTATTAAACCATATTTATTCATCTTTTAGTTTTAATTAAACCATCATTCTAACTAGTGAAGATAAAATAAAACTTATTAAATGTATATTTTATTGTTTTTCAATCTCCCAAATACTGCTATTAATTATAAGAGTAGCATCGACATTGAATGAAGAAAAAAAATTAAATAAATTTGATTAATGTTGGATTGTACTCACCAATCCAAAAACTTTTTCAGCATGAGCTTGGAGTTTTGGACTATCTTGTACTCCAGCAGTGTCTTTTAGAAAAGAGAACAGGTCCTTTACTGAAGGTGTTTTCTCCAATATACTATTTTAATTTAATCAAAACAACCAAAATGATTATTGTTAAACTACCCCGTTTTTTTATAAAAATAATCTTAATAAACAACACAAAACAAAATACACTTTGAGAGAAAACTTACAAAGTATAGAACAAAACACTAAAATGAGGAATGTTTTGTTTGAAGGATTCCCATGAGCTATTCACTAAGGCCTCTTGTTTCTCACTGAAACCCATATTTCTCTTATTTTTTTTTTTCCCTTTCTTTTGTTATTTGTATCTTGCAATATAACAATTTTACTTCTTGTTTATATAGAAAGCTAGGAGATGTTAAAGAGATGGATTTAATTTTATTGTAATTATTTTTTTAGAGAATCTATTGGCTTGTGGAGGTGGCCATTGCCATTATTAAGAGACAAGAATCCTTTCAATAAATTAATCAAAAAAGTTTTACTATTTAAAGATTAAAATATCTAAACACATTTAATATAATTTTTTTCCGTTATTTTGTATTTGTTGGAACAAATTGTATAATCAAAGAGAAATTGAAAAATAGAGAAGAAGAAAGTAAAATAGAGAATGTTTAAAACCGAGATTCATTATCAGTCTTGACTTAACCAAAAATGTTATTGGTTTACAGACTTATTTATAACAGTTTTGAATAATGCTTTGCTTAACAAACTAACTAACTTTTTAAACATCCTAACTAAATTACAAACATATTACAATCATTTTAGAATTACATCCAACACTCTTCCTTAATTCAAAATGATTATAGTGATGTTAATCCAAGCTTGTTCTTTATCTCTTGGAACTTCACTCTCTTCAAGCCTTTTGTTAGGATGTCAGCCTTTTGATCATTGGTACTGCAATGCTCTAGCTTTATTTTGCCTTTCATTACTTGATCTCTTAGGAAGTGAAACCTTATTTCTATGTGCTTACTCCTTCCATGAACACATGGATGTCTTGCTAGATCTATTGTTGACTTATTGTCTATCTTCATCCTTACAGCATCATTGCTTCTCAGTCCTAGTTCTGCCATTAATTTTTCCAGCCACATAGTTTGGCATGCTCCCATTGATGCAGCCACATATTTAGCTTCACAACTAGACAATGCCACTATGCTTTACTTCTTTGAACACCATGAGATTGGTGAATCATTGATCATAAACACATAACCTGTGGTGCTCTTCCTTTCATCTTTATCTCCACATACATGATCTTCTTTGCCTGTTTTCACATATCCTGGTGGCTGCTTCACATACACTTCTTCTTCTAGTGATCCATTGAGAAATGCTGATTTTACATCTAGCTGATGCATGGTGTAGCCTTTGTAACTTGCCATTGATACTACCAGCCTCACTGTTTCAATTCTAGCCACTGGGGCAAACACTTCATCATAGTCCAGTCCATGTCTCTACAAGAATCCCTTCGCTACAAGTTTGGCCTTGTACCTGGCAATCTGTCCATTAGGCTTCAATTTCAGTTTATAGACCCACTTGACATCAATTGGTCTCTTGTTCACTAGCAGGGTCAGCAGCTCCCATGTCTTGTTCTTCTCTATGGCTTTGAGCTCCTCATCGATTGCTGATCTTTATCTAGGATTACTTAAAGCTTCTTCATCACTTACTGGTTCTGATTCAACAATCAAGGCAAAATGAATTAATTCTCCATCTGCATTGATGGCTGAGTCAGATGTTACTTCATATGGACTCAATCTTACTGAAGGTTGCCTTGCTCTTTCAAATCTTCTCACAGGATCATAAGTTGACTGGCTTGCTGTCCCTGCTGGCTGACCCTCATCTGGTTCCACCACTTCTGCCCTGTTGAATGGACTGACTGAGCTGACTGGTCTGTCTGGACTAGCTTCACTGCTCGAGCTAGCTTCACTCATCTTCCAGTCCCATTCTCTTGATTCATCCACAAGTATGTCCCTGCTTATTACTACCTTGTTATTGTTTGGATCATACAGCTTGTAAGCCCCAGTTGAATCATAACCCAGCAGCACCATTTGTTTAGCCCTGTCATCAAGTTTCCTTATGTTTTGCACTGGCACATGTCTGAAACAAAATGAGCCAAACACTCTCAAATGACTCACAACTGGCTTTCTTCCAGTCCAAGCTTTTTCTGGTGTCCTAGTGCCAAGTCTCTTGGTTGGACATCTGTTCAAAATGTACACTGCAGTTGATACTGCTTCCCCCCAGAATTTGTGAGGCATTTTCTTGCATTTCAGTATGCTCCTAACCATATTTAATATAGTTCTATTTCTCCTTTCAGCAGTGCCATTATGCTGTGGAATATATGGTGCAGTCACTTCATGCAATATCCCTTCTTTTTCACAAAAAACATTGAATTCATGAGAATTATATTCTCCTCCTCCATCTGTCCTAATGATATTCAGACTAACGCCACTTTGTTTTTCTGCCATCACTTTGAATCTTTTAAGAACTTCAAGTACTTCACTTTTTCTTTTGATTAGGTATATCCAAATTTTCCTTGTAAAATCATCAATGAATGATATAAAGTAGTAATTACCTCCTATTGACGCTTCTTCAAAAAGAGCACATACACCAGAAAAGATTACCTCCATTATTCTTGAAGATCTTGTTGGCAGTTCTGATTTAAATTTGTTCCTGTGTTGTTTGGCCTGGCAGCACTCCTCACATACCTCCTTTGACATCTGAATTTTTGGAATTCCTAGCACCATTTCTCTGCTCTCCAACATTTGAAGTTCAAGTGCCAAACCTCTGGTGCCACAGCCAATCTTTACTTCTAACTTCAGCAGCTAGATACTGATTCTGATTAATCTGGATCCCAATCTTGAAGGTTTTGTTTTTGGACAGTGGTGCCTTCAAGACAAGCCTCTTTGCACTATCAAATAGCCTCATTTGTCCATTCTCCATATTCATAGAGTATCCTTTCTCCAGCAATTGTCCAAGGCTCAGCAGATTGTTCTTCATATTTGGCACATATAACACATCACATATGAAAGAATACTTGCCATCCCTTCTTTGAATCAAGACCTTGCCAACTCCTTCAGTTGTCATTGTGCTAGTGTCTGCAAATCTGATCTCCCTTTTTACCTTCTCATCAATGCTTACAAACCAATCTTTATGGCCAGTCATGTGATTTGAACAACCTGTGTCAAGATACTACTACTCTGGGTAGTCATCATGTAATTTTGTTCTAGCCATTAATAAAACCTCATTTGGATCTGAATCCTTAGCTGCCATTTGTGCTTCATCATCCTCTCTTTGGACTTTCTTGGATCTGCATTCATTTGCAAAATGCCCCCATTTTTTACAGTTGTAACATTGGATTCCTTTCTTGTTGAGTTTTTTCTTGCCATTTGTATTCTTGTTGCTGTTATCACTTCTATTTTGATTTCTTGAACTTTCAGCCCTTTCATCGAAGTCATATTTCTTGTACCACTGGAGTTTACCCTTTCCTTTCTTGTGCTTCATATCACCTTGGTTGGTATTCTTGCTAACTTGGGCATGCACTTGAGATGTTGAGGTTGCTGCACACCTTTTTCTCACTCTCAGTTCATGAGCTTCAAGAGAACCTTGCAAATCCTCCACCTTCATCTTATCAAGATCCTTTGATTCTTCAATGGCCACCACTATGTGATCATACCTTTGTGTTAATGTTCTAAGGATCTTTTCAATAACCACCACTACAATTAATGATTCACCATTTGTCATCATCTGATTAACAACAACCTGCACACGATTGAAGTAATCTGCCACAACTTCATCTTCTTCCATCTGCAATAGTTCGTATTGCCTTCTTAGCATTTAGAGCTTCACTTTCTTAGCCTTTTCCCCCACCTGTATAGTACTTAACCAAGATCTCCCATGCCTCCTTTGATGTAGATGCCTTCGAAATTCTCTCAAAGTTGTTTGAATCCACACTTTGCTGGATGTAAAACAATGCCTTGCAATCTCTTTTCTTGCAATCTTTGAAAGTTGTCTGCTGTCTTTCTGTAGGACTTGCACCAAGCTGTTCATAGTTATCTTGAACAATCTCAAACACTTCTTTAGCTCCCAATAACAATCTCATTGATGCAGACCACCGCTCCCAATTCTTCCCATCAAGGATTGGAAGATTCGATGGAAAACCTCCTCCATTCATGTCTTCTTTTCTTTCACTCACACTTGTGTTTGCCTATTTGTAATCCCCTCACACTTTCACTCGTGTTTCCCAAGATTGGAACCTTGCTCTTGATACCAATTGTTGGAACAAATTGTATAATCAAAGAGGAAATGAAAAATAGAGAAGAAGAAAGTAAAACAGAGAATGTTTAAGACGGAGATTGATTATCAGTCTTGACTTAACCAAAAACGTTCTCAGTTTACAAACTTATTTATAATAGTTTTGAATAATGTTTTACTTAACAAACTAAATAACTTTTTAACCATCCCAACCGAATTACAAACATATTACAATCATTTTAGAATTACATCCAACAATATTTGTTAATTAAGCAATTATGTTGGCTTCAAATGATATGAGTCCATCCATTATTTACACACAAGAAAAACTATTTTAGGATTAATACTATTTTTGTCCCTAAAATATATAGTGAAAATTTGTTTAGTCTTTTGTTTAACAACAAATAATATTAGAAAAATAAAGTCAAAGAAATACAAGGACTACCGAAAACCAAATACAACACAAGAAAAAAGAAAGGGCAACATGCAATACGAACCAAGCAACCAACAACCAAAAAATGAACAAATTTGAATCTAACAAACCCCACAAGTCTCTATTGATCCTACTACACCAAAATATAGATTTTATAGCGCACTTTTAACAACGTTTTTAACTAAAAGCGTTGTTGTATTATATTTTAAAAATACACTGAGGCTAAGACAGCGTTTTTTTGAAAAGTGTTGTCATAGGTACTGATAGTTATATATAATAACAAAGCCTTTGACAACGTTTTTTTATAAAAGCGTTGTCATAGGATCAAAATATTTACAACG
This sequence comes from Cicer cuneatum, assembly GCA_037974295.1. Taxonomy (NCBI): domain Eukaryota; kingdom Viridiplantae; phylum Streptophyta; class Magnoliopsida; order Fabales; family Fabaceae; genus Cicer; species Cicer cuneatum. The sequence goes on from JBBPBO010000003.1 coordinate 57,684,718, forward strand.
TTTTTTCTATAAGCTCAGTTATAGGATCATATAGCACTTTCATAGAGTCTTTTAAAGTGTTTTTTAAAAATATATTTGGACGGTTGTTTTAAGGCTATCCTAAAATTCCATTATAAATCTCATTCATGATTATTTGTTGATATCTAACATATCATTCCCTTGTAGTAAATAAAAATAAAATTAAAATCAATCCTTCCCTAAAAAAATCATTCCCTTTAATACCTTTAATGCCTATTATCAAATAAAAAAATAATGAAAAAAAAATCCTACTCTCCACGTGAAACCATTCACTCTTCCTGCGAACCCTCCTCTCCCTGTGAAACCCGTAACCTATTGATTACCCTAGTTTCAAGCTTGTTATCGTTGGTGACAGTGGCACAAGTTCGTTTTCCTTCACTTTCTTTTATCGTTTCTTTCTTTTCTTTTTTAGGTATGTTTTGTGACATAAATACAACGATTCTCCAGGATCTGATTTGTAGATTTGGATATGATATTTTTGTAATGCAGAAAAGACTACATTCGTGAAGAGGCATCTTATTGGTGAATTTGAGAAGAAATATGAACGTAAGATGGCAAGGCGATGAACCCTACCGATGCTTATCGAAAGGATTGAAAAGGCTAATTTTCACTTTCTCTACCTTTGTCCCATTAATTTGTTCTGTTTTAATGTAAATTTGTTCATCGTTTCATCTATTTCATAACCTAATTTATGCTTAGATATATTTCTTTATCCGTTTCACTATAATTAATTGAAATTGATGATTATATTTTGCAAATTTGAATTTGAAAGATGCAAATAGGGTTTTTTGTTTGTTTTTTGTTTCAATCTGAAGAGCTATTTTGATGAAATTAAAGTTAGCTTTATTAATCACTGAGATTTGTGCTCTTTTTTAAGTTGAAATCGTTGTTTTGTATTGATTTATTGTGTTGTACTCATGTTTGTATACTTGTCCTCTTTTTTTTTCTTTACAAAATAAGAAAGAAAGAAGGTGAGGGAGGTGGGGATTTTGAAGAAAGATCCTGAACAAATAAAAAAGCAGATTGATAACTTAGAATTGATGAGTAAGTCTTGCTTTATCTACTAATGTTTTGCATTTGAAGGAATTGCAATTCCAGTCTGATCTCTTTTGCATCATCATGACTATTAAATAGGCAAAATGTATTTTATTTAACGACAAATGTTAGTAATTACAAATTAGTTGTTGTTAGAAATGTCAGTTGTGGATTCCTTCCGTAACCCCTTATCTCTCCAACCCCAGTCTGATCTCTTTTTAGAAAAGCACTGTAAAATGAGACACCTACAACAACGCTTTTATCCAAAAAGCGCTATAAATTTCTACCTACGATGGCGTTTTTTATATTTCAAAAAGCGTTGTTGTATCTTTTAACAGCACTACATATTATAATGCATAAAAGCACAGTTAAATGCATAAAAAAGCGTTGTTAAAGCCTATTTTCTGTGTAGTGCCCATGCACAAAACATGTTCTACCTCCCAGTTACAAAAGATATACGAATAATATGAGGTCTTACCTAGAAATCACTTCTAGAAGAAAAAAATTCTTATATCCACTAATTGCTAATTAGTCACCATCTTACCAGAGAAAATAAATTTATTTCAAGACGTTTAGATGGACCACAAATCAAATGTCAAACAATATGAAATCTAGCCTCACCCTATAGTTCCCTCCATGAGAGTCCAAAAAGTAGCAAACGCACAACTTAGGTCAAGAGGTAACACTAACTCCCACTTTAACCACCGAAAGATCCTATACTACACCTGAAGGACAAACTCAAAAATAACAAAAAAATGACTAGTTGACTCAATACACACACCACAAAACACACAAAAGGTAGCTCTAGAATCCCATATAACTCTCCGCTTGAAAATGTTGGAACCAAGTTGGTTCTAAGTACTTAGGATTTTGATGTTTACAAAAACACTCCATGTAATCTTATTTTGAACCTTGAATTATTAAATCAAATGCCACCAAAAGCTGAAGTAATCAGAAGCAGAAGATCAAAGGGTTCCAGAGATTGAATCCTGAAGGTACCAGAAGTTACTCCAGGATGTCAAAACATCACCAGAAGATATCTTTGTTGGCCCAAATCAAAAGGAAGCAAAGTCAGAAGGAGACCTGGACCAGACCAGAAGGAAGCCTGCCAGAGGGAGACTTGATCCAGACCAGAAGGAATCATTTGTCAGACTTATTCTAGAAGTTATTCTGACCAGAAGATGGCCTGACAGTGAAATAATAAATAGCGCAGACTTGATCCATACTTAATCAGAGGATAAGTTAATGTGTCCAGAACAAGAGAATCAATCCAGATTTGACCCAGACCAGAAGATAGCATGATTCCGGGTATGAAACTAAGTCCAGACGACAAGAAATGATCTCCAGAATTGATCCAGAGTTGATTCAAAATAGAAGGTAAAATGTCCAGACTGAAATATTATTTGTCCAGATTTAATTTTAGTTTAATCCAGACCAAGTCAAGAATTGGTCCAGATCAGAGGGAAGATATTCAGATCAATGGTCCAGATTTGAGTATATGGCCCAGTGTTGGCCGAAATCAGAAGGTCATAATGTGTGGTCCAGCAGTGGCCGAGATCAGAGGATCACAGCAGCTCACTTAGTATGGTCCAGATGTGGACTAGCGCAGAAGATCAAATGGTCCAGATTTAATCATGAGGATTAATGGTGGAGATTTTAATTTATTATGATCAAAGTATTAAAAGGATTTTTTTTAAAAATAAAGTGAAGTCCTATGAGAGTTTAGAAGCCGTTGGCGGGAAGAAACTAAAGACATGATTGGCCAGTTATTTTTGAAAGCAAATCTGAAGCTTAAAAAAGATATGTTTTTTTATTTAAGTGAAGCCCGATTGGTCAAGATATTTTTGCAAGAGAATCCAGCAAGATACAGCTCAAAATTAAGCTTGGAAGAGGCCCTAATCTGCATCTATAAAAGGAGGCTCAAGGCAAAATACTTAGTATCGAAAATCACAAAAGAGTCATACACTTCCAAAAGCAAACACTCAAGTTTTCAGTGAGGTTAATTGTGAGTTCCAGCTTTCCAGAAGCAAGCACTCGTGTTATTTTCTTTCCCTTGTGTTAGATTTAAGTTGTTGAAGTAGAGTCTACAATCTGAAGGAGTCAGAAGGGGTAGCAGATTACTTGGAAATTAGATTCAAGGCGTTGTAATTCCTTCTACAATCTGGGGTTGTCAGATTGGTAGGAGAAGACTTGACTTAAGAAGTCAATGTGCTGCATTCCTCAAAAGTCTAGGATTGTTAGACTGTTTGAGAAGACTGACTTGGAGGGTCAGTGGTATTGTTGTAATTCAAGGTTTGAATTAGTGAAATCCTTCAAGGTGAAGGGACTGGATGTAGCCTCGTTAACGGTGAACCAGTATAAAATTATGTGTTTTTATTTTACTTTATATCCGCTGCTAACTCTGTTTTATTCATACATCAAGTTTTGTTATAAAACTGCAAAAACAGAAAAAGTATTCAAGTTAGTCAAACACAATTCAACCCCCCCTTCTCGTGTTTGCACCTTCAAAAAAGATTTTGGCGAGTAGGAACTCTATGTTGTAGAAGTTGTCAAGAGAAGAATATAATCTTAAACGAGACTCAATTTTTCCAAACCTTTTCCAAAATTTGGACATCCTTATTTGAACAATCTCCCCTATACGGTAGCACACCAGATTAAACAACGTCACTACTTTCATCGTTTCCTAGATACCACTGATCCTTGTTGTAGAAAATTGACCAAAATTGTTGAATGGGGAATTAAAGTGCACACCCATCTAACCATTGATTGCAGCCGAAATTTGTGAAGAAAAATAGCAAAGAAAAAAAGATGGCAACTAGTTTCTGCACAATCAAAGCAAAAAGGGCAGCATAACTTTGACGGACCAAAAATCATACATATAGCAGCAATGCTAGAAAATTAGGAGGAATTAAATAGGAATCGAATCAATTGTTGACACGGTGGAGAACATAAAAAAACGTGGAGAAAAAGAAAACCCACTCTAAAAAATTATTTTATTTTTGTTGGGTACTAAAAAATAAAACAACATTTAACCCACACTCACGCCCAGGCTGAGTCGGTTGAACAACGACAACGACGTGCGCGCGTGTGTTGTTTGGTTTAAGTGTGTTATCCCGCCTTTGCAAATTTAGGTACCCTTTAGGTGGCACCCCGATGATTGTACTTCCACCTTATAAACAATACTAGTGTGTGATATTCATCTTATGTGGGACTTCTACAGTTTTTCAATTCAAACAACACTAGTTATAACTTTCAACACTTAGTGCTTAAGCTCTAACATCATTTCCAACAATCCCCCACTCGAATTCAAAAAAGTGTTTCTGAAATAACATCAAACGCTTTTATAAGATTGTGCATAAACAGAGGCGTAGTTTGACTAGAATATTTTCATAGTAAGTAAGATTCAAACTCAATAAGAGTGACTAGTAGTCTTGAACTTTATCTCAAAAGTTTGTGCGTTAAAGGCTATGCACGTCTATCTCAGTATAATGAACACTTTAGGAATTCTGCCTCAAAATTTCATAGCATGCAGAGCCACATCCATATTCACATAGGTGATTCTATCAACATAATAGGTACTCCACATAGAGTATACCACTTATTAAGGGATTATATTGCTTTATCATACCATCACTTCAAGAATCATGCTTATCCGATTGAACCTAATTATTGGGATCTCCCGTCTTTTAGGTCGGGTTACCATCACGGGTGACTCATTAATTTTTAAACAATAGTCTCATCCTTTTTTATGTGTTTAGGTCTTTCGCTCAAGTTAATCCTTTTGTCATATGTTAAGTTTTCATCTGAGCGAATATAATCCACTCTAACATCTCCTTTTGATAGTAACTCTCTAACTATTTTGTACTTACAACGTATTTGTCGTCTCTTACCATTATAATAACGGTTCTCAATTATTTCAATAGTCGCGATACTATCGCAGTAGATCAACATAACTAGCATCGACTTTTCTCACAAAGGGATCTCAGCTAGCAAGCATCTCAACCAATTCGCTTATTCACTAGAGGTTACTAAAGCTATCATTTCAGACTCCATAATAGACTGAACCAATATCATTTATTTCTTCGATTTCCAAGGTACAACTGTTGGAACCAAGTTGGTTCTTTCAATTAATGTTATGCTGTTAACAAAAGTATTTTATGAAAATCATATTTTGACTTAGAAGAATGAAAAATTAGAGGATGTGCAAAATCAGAGGATGACCTCACCAGAGGATGACGTCAGCAGAAGATACCTCCAAAAGATACAAATCAGAAGCAGAATATGTCACCAGAGGATGACTTCACTAGAAGATAAAAATGCCACCAGAAAATTCGGCTATAAGATATCACCAGAGGATACCAGAGGATATCACCAGAGGATCCCATCAGAAGCAAGAATCAAAGGCAAACATCAGAGGATATCATCAAAGGGAAGAAACAATGACATTATCAGAGGATATTATTCTTGGCCCAAATCAGAAGGAAGCAGAGTCCAGAAGAAGACTTGGTCCAGACCAATAGGAAGAATGTCCAAAAGGAGACTTAGTCCAAACCAGAAGGAAACATAAGTTAGACTTGGTTCAGACTTGTTCCAGACCAGAAGATAACATGGTCCATAACAGAAGACTTGGTCCAGACCACAAGATAACATGGTCCAGAACATAAGACTTGGTCCATATTAGAAGATAGCATGGTCCAGAACATAAGACTTAGTCCAGACTTGGTCCAGATCAGAAAATCAAGGGTCCAGATCAGAAGATCACATAATGGTACAAATCAGATCACATGGTCCAGAGTTGATCGAGATCAGAAGATCATACGGTCCAGAATTTAAATCATGATGCAGATCAGTGAAGACTTGATTAAAATTCAAAGTATTAAGGGGATTTGATTCAAAAATCACTGAAGACTTGAAGGAAATTTGAATGCAATCTGAAGCTAAAAAGATACGGTTTAAAATTAAGAGAAACAGGATTGGTCAACAGAATTTTCAAATGCAATCTGAAGCTAAAAAGATACGGTTTGAAATTAAGTGAAACAGGATTGGCCAACACAATTTTCAAAGGAAATCAGAGCAAGATTTATCTAGAATTTAAGCTTGGACAAAGCCCTAATTGTAGCTATAAAAGGAGGCTTCAGGCAGCAGCATTAAGCATCGAAAAACACAAGAACTCAAGCTTCAATTCAAAGTCATCTGAGAGTTCAAAAGAGAGAAACACTTGAGTGCAAAAGAAATATTCTCTAAGTAATTTTTCGACATTGAAATTCAGTGCATCAGTCAGCTTTCCAAAAGCAACAAAAGAGTGTGAAAGTCATTACAACAATCAGCTTTCAAGAAGCAACCATGCAGAGTGCTAAACCCTTGTCATCAAACCCGTTAGAGGTGTATATTCCTTCTTCAATCTGGGGTTGTCAAATTGGTAGGAGAAGACTTGACTTGTAGAGTCAAGATGCTGTTATCGTTCTTCAAAAGTCTGGGGTTGTCTGACTATTTAGGAAGACTGACTTGGAGGGTCAGGTGCTGTAATTCAAAGGTTTTGAATTAGTGGATTAAAGCCTTCGGAGTGAAGGGACTGGATGTAGCCAAGTTAATGATGAACCAGGATAAATCGATGTGTTCTTATGTTGTTATTATCTGCTACTGAGTCTGATTAATTATTCATCAAATAACTCACATCAACATTCAACAAAACAGCGAAAAGAATTCAAGTTTGACAAACACAATTCAACCTCCTTCTCGTGTTTGCACCTTCAACAACTCCTCCAGCTATGCTAAATATATAGCTACTAGTTACTTTGTAATCATCTGATAAAGTGTTCTAATCAACATGATTGTATCCTTCAAGGACAACAAGAAATCTTTAATAATGTAATATTTGATAATGAAATCTTTGATACTGAAGTCGTTTTAAGGTATCCCATGACTCTTTCAATAATGTGTCAATGTTCCATACTAGGTCTACTGATAAACCTGCACAATAGTCCAATCACTACGCCAAAAATTGCCTTTTACAGCGCTTTTTTTTAAGCCCTTTACAGCACTTTTAAGTGCTCTAGTATCTAGTGTTGTAAAAGGATACAACAACGCTATTGAAGATACAAAAAAGTGATGTAATAGGTCCCATATATAGCGCGCTTCTTAGAATAGATTTACATCGTTTTTTCAAAAAAACGATGTAATAGGTCTCATATATAGCGCGCTTCTTATATTAGATTTACAACGCTTTTTCAAAAAAGCGTTGTAATAGGTCCCATATATAGTGCGCTTCTTATAATAGATTTACAACGCTTTTTCAAAAAAGCGTTGTAATAGGTCTTACATATAGCGCGCTTCTTATAATAGATTTACAACGCTTTTTCAAAAAATGCTGTAATAGGTCCCATATATAGCACGCTTCTTATATTAGATTTACAGCGCTTTTCCAAAAAAGCGATGTAATAGGTCCCATATATAGCGCACTTCTTATAATAGATTTACAGCGCTTTTTCAAAAAAGCGCTGTAATTGGTCATATATATAGTTATTTAATTTAGATTTACAGCGCTTGTTCAAAAAGGGACTGTAAAAGAACTTAAACAAAGCGCTGTAAAATGTTTAAAAAAGCTCTGTAAAAGGATATTTTATGGCATTTTTTAAAGAAGCACTGTCTTTTTTATTACATATTATGAACATCAAAGATCACATTCAAATTCTTCTTTTCAATGTTAAAATTCACATCACAACAACAAATTCATATTCACATTCAACAATATCAATTACAAGTGTTTCACAGCAACAAATTACAATAAATTACAGTATGAATTACATATATTATCATAACAAATTACATTCAACATATTCACAGTATGAATTACATATTTACATAACAAATTACATCATGACAATAGCAAGATATTCACAGTATGAATTACATATTCACAGAACAAATTACATCATGACAGTAGCAAGATATTCATAGTATGAATTACTTATTCACAGAACAAATTACATCATGACACTATATCAACAAATTAATTACAAATTATATAACTTGCATTTCGAGGACAAACTGACACCATTCTTCATTCATTTCTTTGAGATCATTTTCAAAATATATTGGGTTGAAGTTGTCAAAATACAGAAGCAAACTAAGTTAGAATCAAACATATATATATATATATATATATATATAGTTTATATATGAAAATCAAAATATAATGAAAATAGCGTACCGTTTCTAGAATTATATGTTGATTCAGATCAACAATCTCCTTAATGAACCTCATTATATAGTATCCGCATTCTATGTTGTTAGTTTGACGCGGACACTATAAAATAAAACATGTACGCCAATAAATATTTATGCATTGATTGTAAATGAAAATTTAAAGGCATATAATTAAGTTCAATAACAAAAATTTCAAACCTTTACTGGAAGCCATGTGATGTTGTTTGACTTATTCTTCGACACTGAAGCACTCCTTTGAGCATTGAAAACTTGCAGAGCACTATCAAATAAATGTGATTATTATTCAATGACCAAACACATTATTTATATATGTAAGAAATAAATTATTATTACTTACGTGTCGAAGATGTTCTTTATATCAAGGTGATTGTTGAAATGACCGTTCAATGAGCCTAAATAATATACAATTTCATAAGTCATATATATGGCAAACAACACTCAATGTTGCCTACAACAACACAAATTTGGTTGGAAAATTTGTTTACACAACTCATAATATCATAAATTAAAAAAGATATAGATAAAGTATCTAATTACGTACCCTGAATTGTATTGTGCCAGAAACAGTTTGTCCTTCTCTTTATTTTCTATAAGTCTATCTACTACATATTTATTTACATTATCTAGATCGAGTTTAAACATGGATAGTTTATGCGGAGATAAGAATGAAAATCTACTTGACAATTTTCGCGTGCACACCAATTTCTCATACAAAAACCTTCAAATATAAAATTAGATTATAATATCAATAAATTAATGTGGCAGTGATGCAATTAAAAGGTAATTTTTATCTTAAATAAAGTATTTATATTATCTGATGTATATGCTGATTACAGTAGCACTCAGCTCTTTATGATCGAGAACTTCATATATTTGCTCTTTGCCAAGTATTTCTAAATACTCTTCTTCAAATATACTTTTTTCCATGTTTAGCATACGTGCATCATTGTTACTCTTCATATTAATCTTTGTTGTTGTGTCAAGGCACGACCCAAATCAAGCAAGGCGTGGTTGACTTATTTTAGGAAGAGCAACTTATTTTCCTCGATCTACTTTTTGCATTTTGAAAGGCTTATTTTTACCACGGACCTGCACCTGCGGTGCAGCGAGTTTATTTTTTGGTTTAATCTGGAAGAAATAAGGTTGATTAGTTTGTTAGTTATTATAGTAAACTAATCATTTCGTAAATGAATTGATGTATATGTCAAACCTTTTCTGCCTTTTCTGGTCCCTTTTTCTGGTGAAATGACAGACTCATTGCGAGGGATATTATCATTCCATTTATCAATAATCTAAATAAATGTGAAATATAAAAGCGGAAAAATCAGCAATTACATATAATCAATCATAATCATACAACTAAACATACATAGCAATTAAAACATACCTCCTGATCAGTGCCAACAAGATGTTTCGGCCATGCCACATAGCTACCTATTGCTTCTCCCAAAAGTTTCATATCTTTGTCGTTATCGGGGATAGGCAACGGTGCAAGTGGTTCTAAAGCTACCACATGTGACACTTTAACATGGCCGACAAGGACATCTTTGTTGTGCAAAACTTTTCCCAAAGTATTGTACAATGTTCCTTTCCCAACCATGCGGGTAGGGGAAGACAAGTATAGGCAGCAACGTGAAACACCATAAATTAAATCAACGATTAATACATAAGTATGTGAAACAATTGTTAAGACAAACTCTCATTTTAAAGTTTTGATGAAAATAAACAAAGGTTAATTAAAGATCGTTAATTATGATTCTAAATATATTGTTAATTTAACCTGTGCTTTTGAGTGTATTAATTCAAAGATAGGTTTCAAAAGAATCAAAGAAATCAGCATAAACAAAGGCAGAGAACATTCTTGACATGTTCTGGAAAACGGAGAATGTTCCCATAATCAAATATGGTAATGACAGCATAAAGAACCATCTTTCTCCATCATTTAAACAAAGTTGTTGGCTCTGGAAGTTACATGGATAGGATCACTACATGGCAGGGAACACATAGGATCTATTCAACTAAAAAAGAACATTCAAATTGCAAAAGAAAAAGACTCTCAAACAAGCTTGTCCAGACAGTTTTGGAAATGAGTGTCAAGACTGTTAAGCAATCTTGAAGTCAAGTCAGTTTCCAGTATGGCCAGAAAAAATGTCCAGATTGATTATCAGTCTCCAGGATACCTAAAGTTCAAAAGTCCAGAATGATCATCAATCTCTAGTCAGTTTTAGCAGCTTCAGTACAAGCTTCCTACATCAAGTTTTCATGATCTTCTCCAATCTGTTTTAATTGATCAAAAGCTCCAGTTCAGGCCAGTAATATTATCACTTATCTGAAGCATTAAAGGATCATTAACTACTCAAGAAAATCTGATCTAAAACGCAATACACAACCCAGTCAAAACAGAAAATAAAAATAGTCAAATGTTGGATTATTTTTATTCAGAAATATTGCCTCTGGTAAATCCTGACAAGGGCACTACCAACAGCTCTATTGACCTCCATTTAATGCTCTCAAGCCTATAAAAGGAAGGCCAAAAGCTCAAGGATAACGCAGAAGTTCAAGTGCTAACAAGTCTCTCAAAATCATTCACATTTACATACTTGAAATTGTCTCATCACTTTAAAGAACCAGTCTGATTAAGTTCTTTATTACTCTGATACATTTGTACTGAATTCTTTGTAAAGAATCGAATCTCAAACAAGAGTTGAGACATCTCAGATTCTAACAAAACAATCTTATCATTATTGTAAAACTCAAACTATAAGAGTTAAGTATAGTTTGAGGTAGATTGTAAGAAATCCTATCAAAGTTGGTAGGTGATTACATTAATCTCTTTCTTGGTGGAATTAGATTAAAGTCTGTAAAAAAGATCAAGGTTGATCTAGGCTAGGTGCTGTAAAACCAAGAAGGTTCTTGTTTTAAACACATAGTGGAAAATCTCACAAATGTGAGGACTCGACGTAGCCCAAGTTGGGGTGAACCAGGATACATTCGTGTGTGGTATCTCTTATCATTTATCTCTTTATTCAGTTTGATTGTTTTTCAAGATTAAAAGTACAAACTGTTTTCTGTTTTACAACTAATCAAGAACGTTCTCCGTTTTTCTGATAAACCAAGAACGTTTTTCGTTTTTCTGCTTTCTTAACCAAGAACATTCTTGAGTTCAAATCTTCAGTTTTTCAGAAAATTTTAAAAAGGGAGATTTACAATTCAAACCCCCATTCCTTGTAAATCAATTTTGTTACTTCAATTGGCATCAGAGCACGGTCTCTAGAACCACAAGATTGAGTTATGTCTTGTATCATATTCTAGATACGTAATGATAGTTGTTACACATAAAGTTTAAAATCTAATATATAATAATAATAATAATAATAATAATAATAATAATAATAATAAAAATATTGTTTATATGTACTTAATTAGGTCAGCTATGAGGCCTGAAAGGCTTTTTTGTGGCTACTAGCTTGAATTTTTTTAACTAAATAGACTTATAATAAACTTAAAAAAATGAAAAGAAAACACGACTAAAAAAATAACCTCAACTTGGAACAGTAGGTTTAGAGTGGAAAATAATGAAAAGAAAACACGACTAACAGATCAAACAAAATATAATGTAAAGAACCAATTTAAAAAATTAAAAACATAAAGGGTTAATATGAGAGATGAGTCAAACATAAAGGATCAAAATGAGTTTTATTTTTCGGGGTTGGAAGATTTCTAAGAATTTTTCGAATTTTTATTTTTAATAAAAATTAATTAAAAATATATTTAATTTTATTTTAGCCCCATCAACACTGTTATGCACACATCAACATTATAACGATCATGTGGGTTTTTTTTGTTTAGCCGAACTAACAACAAATAAAATTTATGTAAATGAATCATAACATAAAGATTAACATTTCTAACCCGATGTAAATTAAAGGACTAAATCATGAAGAAAAAAAACTTAAAAGGACTTACACCAAAATTAAGTTAAACTTAAAACACTAAAAATATATTTTATCTTGTCAAGAACTATTTTTTAATAATTATATATCACTATTACGTTTTTACAAAAATCTAGAATTATATTTATTATTAAAGACATTATCAAACAACTTAGTGAGTTCGTAGTTGTCCAAGTTTAAAAACTTTATTTACCTCAATAACACTTCAATGGATCAATAGGTGTTGATGGTTCAATATTCTCGAAAGCCAATTAAACAATATATTATTTAATAAATCTTCTTTTGCATTTCATACCTATTTATCTTGTAGAATGTATTCATATGTTCCACAACAATTAACTCTTAGAAATTGTAGCAAAGATGAAAAGCAAGGCTTTTATTTTGTGTTTGCTTTGTGCATTGTTTCTTTTCTCTGTTGTGGCAACTGAGACATTCAAAGATAGTAAACAAGATACAAATAGTTATCATGTATGTACACACAATTACTTTTCTTCTTATATATTTAATTTAATAAAAATTGTTAAATAATTTATTTGCCACTGATATTTTGAAAGACAGCAAAGGTGAATATTACGTGCCACTGTTATCCAAACGCGAGACTTACGTGCCGCTGTTCACCGGGATAAGGCGGCGGTGGTGGTGGGGGAAAAGATTCACTCGATTGAAAACTAGATGCATACCATATATCTTATGCTTATGGATTAACTAATGTTGTAAAATAAAACATATTGCGTGAATGAAAAATAATAAGATTGATGATGTATACTCTTCAAAAGATATTGATATTAAATATACCGTGCATAATTGTAAAACTGACATTTGTTGAAAAATTTATCTCTTATATAATAATAACTGATGATTTTAACGCAACAACGACAAGTACAATTTTAGAAATAAAGGTTAGTTATTTTAAATCTATTTGAAAATTTTAAATTTTGAGATATTTTATAATTTATTATATTCTTGTATATAATTTTGTACAATTTAAATTTTATTTTTTCTTCACTAAATAATACTTTTAAAGTTAGACTCCCTAGGGTTAATTTCTAACACGACCCCTACAAAGATTCCATCGCCATATACAGAAGCAAAAAGATCTCATCAACGCACACCTCATTAATTCTAAAAATGTTAACATCTCTAATAATAAATATCTAAGTTATTGAATGTCAAAATTACTTTTTTTATTCGATAACAAATACATTTGAAATAAGTTCTTCTACTTTTAAGTAAATTCTCATAAATATCATTTTTAGAAATATAAAGTTCAAATCACTATTTTTAAAATTCTAAACAAACAGAAAAATGAAAAATAAAATAAATTATTAATAATAATCTTATCTTCAACATTTTAAAATAAAAAAAAATGTTTAAATTGTTCAAATTTTAAAATATAAATGATCTATAACAACACTATTTTTTATTGATTATATATGACTTTTATGTTACAAAATCTAGAATTATATTTATGATTAAAGAAATTATCAAAAAACTTAGTCAAGGTATTGTCAAAGTTTACAAAAATTTACTTACCTCAATAACTCTTCAATGGCTCAACAAGCATTTTGATAAAATTTTCCTGAAAAATACTTAAGATTTTAACTCAAGAATGATCTTGATTAAGAAAACAAAAAACGGAGAACGTTCTTGGTTAGTTAAAAACCAGAAGAAAAAAATCAGTTTGTATTTTTAATTTGAAAATAAATTAAACTTAATAAAGAGATAAAGGATAAGAGATACCACACAAGAATATATCCTGGTTCACCCAACTTGGGCTACGTTAGGTCCTCACAACTGTGAGATTTTCCCATAAGTGTTTAAAACAAGAACCTTCCTAATTTACAACATCTAGTCTGGATCGATCTTGATCTGTTTACAATCTGTAATCTTTCCACCTAGAAAGATACACAATCAGTCTACATATCAATCTATAGATAGGAGTTTACACTTCACCTTTTAACCATAAAAGGATTTCTTACAATCTACTCAAACTATACTCAATCACTTATAGTCTTGAGTTTTTACAAAATAATAATGAGATTGTTTGTTTAGAATCTGAGTTATCTCAACTCGTGTTTGAGATTAGATTCTTTACAAGAGATTCAAAATAAGTATAACAATGTATTTAACTAAAAACAAAATTGACTCTCTTGTTAATTTGGAGAATTTCAAGTAGGTGAGTGAATGATTTGATCAATTGATTAACACTTGAACTTCTGCATTTTCCCTGAGTATTGGGCTTTCTTTTATAGGCTTGAGAGCAGTTAATGAAAGTTAAGAGAGCCGTTGGAAGTGCTCTTGTTAGGTTTGACCAGAACCAATATTTTTGATTAAAAATATTCCAGCTTTTGACTATTGTTAATTCTGTTTTGACTAGGCTGTAATCCTTGTTCTTGATTAGATTCCTTTGAGTCTAATATGCTTTTAATGGTTCAGATATGTGACGATGTCATTAGCTTGAACTGGAGTCTTGATCCTTTGTTAAAACAGATTTGAAAACATCATGAAGAGTTGTTGCAGAAAGCTGTATTGAAGTTGCTGGAGATTGATGATCAATCTGGACTTTTTAGACTTTGAGTTTCATAGAGATTGATAATCAATCTGAATGTTTTTCTAATCATTCTTGAATCTGTCCTGATGTCTTGCATATCTTCAAGATCGTTTATCATTCTTGACAGTCAAGCTAGAGACTGTTCAGTCTTATTTGGACCAGCATGATACATAGCCTTTTTCCTTTGTGATTCGAATGGTTTCTTTGATTCGAATGGATTCTATTTGTTCCTTGTCAAGTACTTATAATATTGATGTTAATTCCAACGACAATATCTTTATTAAATTAATGGAGATTGATTGATCTTGAAGCTATCTTGACCATACTTGGACCTGGAGAACATTCTCCATTTTCCAAATTTTGTCAAGAATATTCTTTGTTCTTGTCTGTTCAGATTTTTGCTTTATTATGCTGACTTCTTTTCTTTGCTTGAATCCTATCTTTCAACTAATACAGTCAAAAGCACAAGTTAAATTAATATAACATTTAGAATCATAATTTACGTCTTTAATTAACCTTATTTATTTTTATCAAAACTTTAAAATAAGAGGTTGTCTTAACAATCTCCCCCTTTTTGATGATGACAGACATGTTAATTTTGATTTTAATTTTGAAGAGCTTAAAAGCTGCCCCTCAATTTATGCATTAATTTTGACAAAAAGTTTAAAGGCATACAGATGCAAGAGCAAACAGATTCATAATAAAGAAGATTTTCATTGAAAAATTAGATGATAGTTACATAGTAAGATCAAGTCAAAAAATATACAGAAGTGCCATATACAAAAGGACTTCTTTCTAATTACATAGAATCTAAAAACTTAAACATAATTCTCCCCCTTTGTCACAACAAAAAGGAAGGAGAAAAAGATCCTAAGATGCAAGTGATGGTGAAGATCCTTCAGATGATGAAGACTTTGCAGGATCAGGGACATGTTGAGCAGAAGGAGAATGATGAACAGGAGGAGGAACCAGTCCAAGTTTTGGAGCAAGATGCTCAGTGTAAGACCCTTAATTTTAAAATGAAATTATGGATTTAATTTCAAGTATATTTTGGGATATTTGTAAAATATTTGATATATGTATATATATATATATAAATATTTTTGAGATTGAGTAAAATTATTGGACGAAGGATTATTTAATTTAATTACGAGTAATTAAATATCGGGCAGTTAATTAAGATTTTATCTGTCAACGTAATTGCGACGAGAGTAATTAGTTACTTGAGGGTCAAGTTTAATTATTATATATATAGATATATATGAGGTGGCAAGAGTATGTGTCTGTATATATGTTTGCATGTGAGAAGCAAGGAAAAAAAAGGGGAAAAACAGAAAATCAGAATCAGAAAGAAAGAGAAAACAGTTTCTTTCCTTTCCCTCACCTACCCGAGCTGCTTTCCTCTTCTTCCTCTGTTCAGTTTTGTTTGTGTTGGTAGTGAGAAGGGATACCCAAAACTCAAATTACTTGGAAATCCAAGCCTCAAATAAGAAAATGTCAAGAAGGAAAGTTATTCCTCTCATCGTTACGGTGTTAAAGAACCAACTTTGGTAGCGACGACGTGAACGGGAGTTTTGCCGGTTTTAGTCGCGGCAAAGAAAACGAGCAAGAAAACGTAACTAAGGTAAGGGGCTCATTCCAACTTTCTAGATTGCATTTAGGGCTGTAAATGTATGTATGATGGATGATTATATGCGATGTTCTGTTCTGAAAATGAAACTGCCCTTACATGTTGTTATGAATGAGTAAACTGCTTCTGGTGTCTGTTTTGTTGTTGTTCTGTTTGGTTGATGCCGTGGTTGATGTATTGATGATGTTTTGGTGTTGTGTTGATCCTGAAATATGCCTTGCATGTGGTTTGTGAATGAGTAAAACACATGTTGTTGAGATAATGTATGTTGAGAGTTGTTGTTGCTGCTTTTGGTTGCTGTTATTGATGATGCTTTTGTTGTGGTGTTAATGAGTAAAAATCATTAATGTTGTGATTGTTAATCATATTTGTACTTGCAACCTAATTCATATGTAAACTGGCTGTTTTGCAAAGATGTAGATGTTATCCATTTTAGTAAGTGAGCATACTTATTTATCATTGTTATTATAGCATTGAAATATGCCATGAATATAATTGTTATCTTTGACATAACTGTTATGTGGTAATTGTTAATTTCGGTTGGTGACCCTTTACAATTATTGTGGAAAATTGGGCTTTGCCCTCAAATGATACCCAAACCCGTACCATCGACGGTTACACTGACGACGGAAACATTGTTAGTTTTCCTTGATCTTTACATATGGAGTATTTGTGGACGATGTAGAGGGATCGATAGCTGGGGTGAAGACGAGAGTTGTAGAGGATATGGTGGAAACCACTTGCTGCTGTAGCTGTAGTGCAAGATCAGATCATACTAGACTTTTTGTATAAGGCCTAGTGTTAATGGTTGTATTTATTTATTTTGGGATAATTGTATATCTTTTCCGCACCCTGATAATGTTTTGGTGGGTCCAGGATGCAGTTTTTGATGTATTTTTATTTTGGTATATTTTGAAGATCAATTTCCCAAAATTAAATTACTTGGTTATAATTATGATGTGGTTGTTTAATCACTTTTGTATTTTGAATTACAATGCAATACTATTTTTGAATGTTTAATTCATATTAAATCAGAGGATCACAGCAGATTACTTGGCAATTAGATTCAAGGCGTTGTAATTCCTTCTACAATCTGGGGTTGTCATATTGGTAGGAGAAGACTTGACTTAAGAAGTCAATGTGCTGTATTCCTCAAAAGTCTAGGATTGTTAGACTGTTTGAGAACACTGACTTGGAGGGTCAGTGGTATTGTTGTAATTCAAGGTTTTGAATTAGTGAAATCCTTCAAGGTGAAGGGACTGGACGTAGCCTTGTTAACGGTGAACCAGTATAAAATTTTGTGTTTTTATTTTTACTTTATATCCGCTGCTAACTCTGTTTTATTCATACATCAAGTTTTGTTTAAAAACTGCAAAAACAGAAAAAGTATTCAAGTTCGTCAAACACAATTCAACCCCCTCTAATTCCTTCATTTGCATGCCATGTCAAGTGTTTTGAATCTTCTTCACTGCGATAAATGCGCCTAAATCTTGGTATTATAGGAAAATACCACACGACTTTTGCTAGAGTAGATGATTTCTTCTTATATCAAGAGACATTGCATTTCGGACACGCCTTTAGTAATTCATATTCGTTTCGAAATAAAATGCAATCGTTAGGACACACATGAATCCTTTCGTAACTCATGCCAATGGAGCACAAAATTTCGTTTAGCCTCATAGGTTCAATTGGGAAGTTCATTATCATCTGGCACCTACTGTTCCAGGAGATCCAACTACTGTTCCAAGAGATCCAACTAAAGAGATGGACATGAAAGATATGAAACCAGACCAGAGCAGATTATACAAACTGCATCACAAGTCCAGAAACATCATGATCAGTGCCATCACATTCAAGGAATTTGACAGATGCACAGATAAAGAAACAACAAAGAGCATTTTTGACTGTTTGATTCCGATCTATGAAGGAAGCCAGCAGGTTCAAGAAGCAAGGGCTAACATACTGGTCAAACAGTATGAGATGTTCAAGATGGAAGATGATGAAGACATCGATGGAATGTTCTGTAGATTCCAGACTCTGATATCTGGACTGAAGGTCTTGAAGAAAAGCTACACAACAGCAGATCATGTCAAGAAGATTCTAAGAAGTTTACCAACCAAGTGGAGACCAATGGTTACTGTAGTTCACCAAGCCAAAGATCTCAATAACTTAAGACTTGAAGATCTGATCAGCTCACTCAAGTTTCATGAAATAGAACTGGAAGTAGATGAACCAAATAAAAAGAAGATTCTGGCCCTGAAGTCGAAACAGAAGAAAGTTGCAAGGGCAGCACCAGAATCAGAGGATAGCGACAATGACTGTGATGATATGGCTTACTTAACCAAACAGATGGTTAAGATCTGGGAAAACAGGAAGAGAAGAGGTTCCAAGAAGAAACATAACAGCAAAGGAAAGGAAGAATCTGACAAGAAGAGCATCATTTGTTATGGATGCAATGAACCTAGACATATCAAGTCAAAATGTCCAAATCTGGAAAAAGAAAAACAGTCCAAGAAGAGTTCCAGATTCAGAAAGAAGGGTCTGATGGCAGCCTGGGATGTATCAGAATCAGAAGAAGAATCGTCTGATGAAGAAGAGGCAAAAACAGCAATGATGGCACACATCAGGTCTGCCTCTGGTCTTTATAAAGGCACAATTTCAGGAAGGAGAGCAGGCAGAAGGAAGAATGATCGAAGCAGTCATTCAGGAAAGTCTGGAAGCACATCAGAGGAAGCAATTCTGGCTCTGATGGCTCATACCAACTCAAGTTTTGGATACAGTTCAGGCTCTGGAACTGATTCAGAAGAAGAAGACAGTGAGGTATTTTCTGATCTCACTAGATCTGAATTAGTTGAGGCTTTAAAAGATTTTTTAAATGCAAACAATAAGATGTATGCAACTGAAAAATCTTAGGGAAGATAAGAAAAATCTAACCAAAGAAGTCCAAGTTTTAAATAATCGAAATTTTGAGTATGCAACTGAAAACAAGGATTTTAAAACTGAAGTTGCAAGACTCAAATCTGAAAACCAAACTCACAAAAGTAATGTTTGTTCCACTTCCAAAACTGTTTGTGAATCTGATATGCATGAGCAATTTTTTCAAAACTTTATTTCTAATGGAATGGAAAGAAGTAAATATGCATCTATTATTTATGGAAACAATAACATTGGAAAGAGAGGTCTTGGTTTTACAGAAACTATTGCAGATACTAAAACTGTTCATTCTGATGTTTTTGCTAAGAAAGGTCACTCTGAATTATCTTGTCCAATGGTGAAATCTGAACAATATCAGAGAGCTGTTAAGACTAACAAACCTGGACCCAATAAGTTCTGGGTACCAAAAGATCAAATTGTCTATGTTGCAGATATTTTGAGCAATCAGAAGGAGACACCAACAATGGTGCCTGGACAATGGATGTTGGAAATGCACAAGCAGAAGAAGGTTTATGTTCCAACATCTACCAAATAGAAACCAATTGACTCTAATAGAAGAAGAACTGGTCAACACAATACTCATCAGAACCAGAACCAGAACCAGAATTATAGGAGGAACAGGAAATATCAAAGAAATCACACATATCACACGAATCAGAACAGGAACTGGAACCAGAATCAGAAATGGAACTAGTATAAGAGGTACAGGAACTGGAACCAGAACCAGAACTGGAACCAGTATCAGAGGTACAGGAACTGGAACCAAAATCAACACTGGAACTAGAATCAGAATCAGTACCAGAACCCGAACCAGAACCAGAACCAGAACCAGCATAATTACTAGAATCAGTACAATCACCAAAATCACCATAAGTTCCAGAATCACCAGAGGAACATGGTGTATCAGCCAAAGCAGAAAGAGAGGAATCAAAATCAGGAGAGTTCTTCAAAAAATCCAGTGAGATTCATCAAGACTACAAATCTGGAAGGGAATTCAAATCCCCTCATCCACACCATGTAATCATAGAACATACAAATTCGGAGTCTGAAAATCAGAAGCAAGAAGATTTTCAGAGTAAAACTGAAACTGTTGACATAGAGGTTTTCAAACTGTCAGAGGAACCAGGTGATTCACACGAATTGAACACTTCAGCAGAAACAACATTCCAGTGGTTTCAAAAACAAGCAGAAACCACCAGAAGCAGAATTAATGGTTTGGATGTATTGAGTTCATTTTTAAACTATTTGATCTATATTATGTTATATGACAAACTGCTTGATCTTGACAAATCAAAGCAAGATAAAGATAGTGCAGGTTCACCAGAACCAAAGGGAGCAGAAGCAAAAGTAGAAGAAACAGAAGTACCAAGAAAGGTAGAGGATACAAGCAAGTCAGCAACATATGACAAATCTTCAAAAGATAAATCTGATCAAGACAGAAACAGCCAAGATAAGTCAGAAGAGAAATCTGGATATTTACTTGAATCAGAAGCTGTTGCAGATTTACCAGATTCAGAAGATGTTACAAATTTACAAGAACCAGAAGCTGGACCAGCAACAGAACCCGATAAAGGAAAAAATGAACAAGAACATGATGACTCTGAAGACAAGTCAAAGGGAAAGAATGGATGGAAGGACAAGTCTTCACATCCAGAAACCCTCATTATTGGCAGTGCAGTAGAACCTTTAAAGACCAAATCATCAAGTAGAGAAACCAATCTGTTTGGTTTACTCTCAATGATTGAACCAAGCAATGGTTGATGACGCTTTGGCAGAGGAAGGATGGATACTTGCAATGCAAGATGAGATGAATTTCAAAGGAATGATGTTTGGGATCTGGTATCCAGACCAGACAAAAACATTATTGGAACCAAGTGGCTGTTCAGGAATAAACTCAATGAAAAAGGTGAAGTGGTAAGGAACAAATCCAAACTTGTAGCTCAAGGATACAGTCAACAGGAAGGTATTGATTACACTGAGACTTTTGCTCTAGTGGCCAGGTTAGAAGCAATTCGAATTCTCTTATCATTTGCTGCTAATCATGATATAGTTCTGTATCAAATGGATGTTAAAAGTGCATTCTTAAATGGCTATATAAGTGAGGAAGTCTATGTCAAACAGCCCCCCTGGATTTGAAAATTCTAATTTTCCAGACCATGTTTTTAAACTTAAGAAATCTTTATATGGTTTAAAACAAGCACCAAGGGCATGGTATGACAGACTTAGTAACTTTTTGCTTAAGAATGAATTTGATAGAGGCCAGATTGATAATACACTATTTAGGAAATCCATTAAAAATGATATTTTAATTATTAAAGTTTATGTTCATGATATCATCTTTGGATCTACTAATGGCACTTTGTGCAAGGAGTTTTCTGACCTAATGCAAAAAGAGTTTCAAATGAGCATGATGGGAGAACTCAAGTTCTTCCTGGGAATTCAGATTCACCAAGGTAAATCAGGTATACTCATTCACCAATCTAGATATACTAAATAACTTCAAAATGAGTGAATGTAAGCCTATGGCCACCCCAATGCACCCAACCTGCTCACTTTAGAAAGATGAAACCAGCCAAAAGGTAGACCAGAAAACATACACAGGTATGATTGGATCCCTTCTTTATTTAACTGCTTCTAGACATGACATCTTGTTTAATGTTTGTGTCTATGCCTGTTTTCAAGCTGACCCTAGGGAATCCCATTTAACTGCTGTCAAACGAATTCTGAGATACCTTAAAGGAACCACCAAGCTTACCCTGTTATACAAGAAAACCCCCACCTACAAACTCAGAGGTTTTTGTGATTCCGACAATGCTGGAGACAGGCTGGAAAGGAAAAGTACAAGCGGCAACTGCACTTTCTTAGGTGATAATTTGATCTCTTAGTCAAGAAAAAGACAAAGCACCATTGCCATGTCAATAGCCGAAGCTGAGTATATATCAGCAGCAGGATGCAGCTCACAGTTAATCTGGATGAAACATCAACTTGAAGATTACAACATCTTTGAAACAAATATCCCTTTGTTCTGTGATAACACCTCAGCCATAAACCTAACCAAGAACCCGATCTTACACTCTAGAGCCAAACACATTGAAATGAAACACATTTAAGTGAAGCCTGATTGGTCAAAGTATTTTTGCAAAAGTATCTGGCAAGATACAGCTCGAATTTTAACTTGTAAGAGACCCTAATCTACATCGATAAAAGGAGGCTCAAGGCAGAATACTTAGCATCGAAAATCACAAAAGAGTCATACACTTCCAAAAGCAAACACTCAAGTTTTCAGTGAGGTTAATTGTGAGTTCCAGCTTTCCAGAAGCAAACACTCGTGTTTTTATCTTTTTCCCTTGTGTTAGATCTAAGTTGTTGAAGTAGAGTCTACAATCTGAGGGAGTCAGAAGGGGTAGCAGATTACTTGGCAATTAGATTCAAGGCGTTGTAATTCCTTCTACAATCTAGGGTTATCAGATTGGTAGGAGAAGACTTGACTTAAGAAGTCAAGGTGTTGTATTCCTTAAGAGTCTAGGATTGTTAGACTGTTTGAGAAGACTGACTTGGAGGGTCAGTGGAATTGTTGTAATTCAAGGTTTTGAATTAGTGAAATCCTTCAAGGTGAAGGGACTGGACGTAGCCTCGTTAACGGTGAACCAATATGAAATTCTGTGTTTTTATTTTACTTTATATCCGCTGCTAACTCTGTTTTTATTCATACATCAAGTTTTGGAACCAGAACCCGAACTGGAACCAGTATCAGAGGTACAGGAACTGGAACCAAAATCAACACTGGAACCAGAATCAAAATCAGTACCTGTACCCGAACCAGAACCAGCATAATTACCAGAATCAGTATAATACTTTGAATCACCATAAGTTCCAGAATCACCAGAGGAACATGGCGTATCAGCCAAAGTAGAAAGAGAGGAATCAAAATCAGGAGAGTTCTTCAAACACTCCAGTGAGATTAATCAAGACTACAAATCTAGAAGGGAATTCAAATCCCCTCATCCACACCATGTAATCACAAAACATACAGATTTGGAGTCTAAAAATCAGAAGCAAAAAGATTTTCAGAGTAAAACTGAAACTGTTGACATAGAGGTTTTCAAACTGTCTGAGGAACTAGGTGATTAACACGAATTGAACACTTTAGCCAAAACAACATTCCAGTGGTTTCAAAAACAAGCAGAAACCACCAGAAGCAGAATTAATGGTTTGCCTATATTGATTTCATTTTTAAACTATTTGATCTATATTATGTTATATGACAAACTGCTTGTTCTTGACAAATCAAAGCAAGATAAAGATAGTGCAGGTTCACCAGAACCAAAGGGAGCAGAAGCAGAAGAAACAGAAGTACCAAGAAAGGTAGAGGATACAAGCAAATCAGCAACACATGACAAATCTTCAAAAGATAAATCTGATCAAGATAGAAACAACCAAGAAAAGTCATAAGAGAAATCTGGATATTTATTTTAATCAGAAGATGTTGCAGATTTACCAGAATCAGAAGATGTTACAGATTTACAGGAACTAAAAGCTGGACCAGTAGCAGAACCCGATAAAGGAAAAAATGAAGAAGAACATACTGACTCTGAAGACAAGTCAGAGGGAAAGAATGGATGGAAGTACAAGTCTTGACATTCATAACCCTCATTATTGGCAGTGCAGCAGAACCTTTAAAGACCAGATCATCAAGTAGAGAAACCAGTCTGTTTGGTTTACTCTCAACGATTGAACCAAGCAATGTTGATGAGGCTTTGGCAGAGGAATGATGGATACTTGCAATGCAAGAAGAGCGTAATTTCAAAGGAATGATGTTTGGGATCTGGTATCCAGACCAGACAAAAACATTATTGGAACCAAGTGGGTGTTCAGGAATAAACTCAATGAAAAAGGTGAAGTGGTAAGGAACAAAGCTAGACTTGTAGCTCAAGGATATAGTCAACAGGAAGGTATTGATTACACTGAGACTTTTGCTCCAGTGGCAAGGTTAGAAGCAATTAGAATTCTCTTATCATTTGCTGCTAATCATGATATAGTTCTATATCAAATGGATGTTAAAAGTGCATTCTTAAATGGCTATATAAGTGAGAAAGTCTATGTCAAACAGCCCCCCT
Organism: Cicer cuneatum; assembly: GCA_037974295.1. Taxonomy (NCBI): domain Eukaryota; kingdom Viridiplantae; phylum Streptophyta; class Magnoliopsida; order Fabales; family Fabaceae; genus Cicer; species Cicer cuneatum. The sequence goes on from JBBPBO010000003.1 coordinate 57,709,183, forward strand.
GGATTTGAATCTTCTAATTTTCCAAACCATTTTTTTAAACTTAAGAAATCTTTATATGGTTTAAAACAAGTACCAAGGACATGGTATGACAGACTTAGTAACTTTCTGCTTAAGAATGAATTTGATAGAGGCCAGATTGATAATACTCTATTTAGGAAATCCATTAAAAATGATATTTTAATTATTTAAGTTTATGTTGATGATATCATCTTTGGATCTACTAATGGCACTTTGTGCAAGGAGTTTTCTGACCTAATGCAGAAAGAGTTTCAAATGAGCATGATGGGAGAACTCAAGTTCTTCCTCGGAATTCAGATTCACCAAGGTAAATCAGGTATACTCATTCACCAATCTAAATATACTAAAGAACTTCTTAAAATGTTCAAAATGAGTGAATGTAAGCCTATGGTCACCCCGATGCACCCAACCTGCTCACTTGAGAAAGGTGAAACCAGCCAAAAGGTAGACCAGAAAACATACAGAGGTATGATTAGATCCCTTCTTTATTTAACTGCTTCTAGACCTGACATCTTGTTTAATGTTTGTGTCTGTGCCCATTTTCAAGCTGACCCTAGGAACCACCAACCTTACCCTGTTATACAAGAAAACCCCCACCTACAAGGGACTTTAAGCATCCAGTTTGTGGACACTGCTCATCAATGGGCTGACATCTTCACCAAAGCATTACCTGAAGACAGGTTCGAGTTCATCAAGAAGCATCTCAACATTATCTCCATATCTGACTAGCTCAAGTAGTCTTCTTAGAAGTTTTTTTTTTTTTTAATTTTCATGTAATTTTCATTTTTTTTTTAAATTCTGTACTTTGTAATGAAAAAACAAAAATAGTAGGACCTCTTTTTGGCTGATGACAAAAAGGGGGAGAGAGAGAGAGAAAAAGGAGAAATAAGTAGAAAAGGCGAGATAAAAAGAAAGGAGGAGCGATAAAGAAAGAGATGAAAAGAGAAGGAGTTGAAAAGGAGAAGAAACAGGGAGAGAGAAAAATAAATCAGAAAGAGATGAATAGAGAAGGAGTTGAAAAGGAGAGGAGAAGAAAAGAAATAGTGAACAAGAAGGAGTTGAAAAGGAGAAGAAAAAGTCAGTATCAAACTTAGGGGGAGAGATTGGTGTGAGGAGGAGTATTTCAAGTACTTCGAGTCATAAGCTAGCAAAATAAGTTAAGGTTTTGTCATCATCAAAAAGGGGGAGATTGTTGGAACCAAGTTGGTTCTAAATACTTAGGATTTTGATGTTTACAAAAGCACTCCAAGTAATCTTATTTTGTACCTTGAATTATTACATTAAATACCACCAGAAGATAAAGTTTCGAGAGGCAGAAGATGAAGACAGCAGATAATACATCCAGAAGGTACCAGCGGATGCATCCTGGAATTACCAGAGGATATCTTTGCTGGCCCATATCAAAAGGAAGCAAAGTCAGAAGGAGATCAGACCAGAACGAAGCCTGCCAGAGGGCGACTTGATCCAGACCAGAAGGAATCATTAGTCAGACTTAGTCCAGAAGTTATTCTGACCAGAAGATGGCCTGGCAGTGAAATGATAAACAGTCCAGACTTGATCCAGACTTAATCATAAGATAAATTAATGGGTTCAGAACAAAAGATTCAATCCAGATTTGACCCAGACCAGAAGATAGCATGGTTCAGGGTATGAAACTAAGTCCAGACCAGAAGAAATGATGTCTAGATTTGATCCTGACCTGATCCAAATCAGAAGGTAAAATGTCCAGACTGAAATATCATTTGCCTAGATTTAATTTCAGTTCAATCCAGACCAAGTTCAGAATTGGTCCAGATCAAAGGGAAAAGGTTCAGATAAATGGTCCAGATTTAAGAATATGGCCCAGTGTTTGCCGAGATCAGAAGATCAGACCATGGCCCAGTGTTGGCCGAAATTAGAAAGTCAGAATGTATGGTCCAGCATTGTCCGAGATCAGAGGATCACAGCAGATCAGTTTGCTAGTCTAGGTTGGCCAAGATCAGAAGATGAGAAAGTGTGGTCCGGGGTTGGTCGAAATCAGAGGATCACAGCAGATCACTTAGTATGGTCCAGATGTGGCCGAGAGCAGAAGATCAAATGGTTCAGATTTAATCATGAGTATAATCGGTGGAGATTTGATTAAAATTTGATCAAAGTATTAAATAGGATTTGATACAAAAATAAATTGAAGACTTGTGGAATTCAGAAGCTATTGGCGGGAAGAAAGATTCGTTCCAGAATTAATTAAAGTCAGAATTTCTCAAAGTTATTTTTGAAAGGATCTCTGGAGCATAAAAAGATATGTTTTTTATTTAAGTGAAGCCCGATTGGCCAAAGTATTTTTGCAAGAGTATCTGGCAAGATACAGCTCGAATTTAAACTTGGAAGAGACCCTAATCTGCATCGATAAAAGGAGGCTCAAGGCAGAATACTTATCATCGAAAATTACAAAAGAGTCATACACTTCCAAAAGCAAACACTCAAGTTTTCAGTGAGGTTAATTGTGAGTTCCAGCTTTCCAGAAGCAAACACTCGTGTTATTATCTTTTTCCCTTGTGTTAGATCTAAGTTGTTGAAGTAGAGTCTACAATCTGAGGGAGTCAGAAGGGGTAGCAGATTACTTGGCAATTAGATTCAAGGCGTTGTAATTCCTTCAACAATCTAGGGTTATCAGATTGGTAGGAGAAGACTTGACTTAAGAAATCAAGGTGTTGTATTCCTCAAGAGTCTAGGATTGTTAGACTGTTTGAGAAGACTGACTTGGAAGGTCAGTGGAACTGTTGTAATTCAAGGTTTTGAATTAGTGAAATCCCTCAAGATGAAGGGACTGGACGTAGCCTCGTTAACGGTGAACCAATATGAAATTCTGTGTTTTTATTTTACTTTATATCCGTTGCTAACTCTGTTTTTATTCATACATCAAGTTTTGTTTTAAAACTGCAAAAACAGAAAAAGTATTCAAGTTAGTCAAACACAATTCAACCCCCTTTCTCGTGTTTGCACCTTCAATTGGCATCAGATCTCGGTCTCAAGGCTAAGCACTTAACAGTGTTTGAGGAAAGGTCCAAAGGGGTTCAACATGTCAAAAGAATTTGAAGGCAACATCAAGAGACCGCCACTGTTTGATGGAGACAGGTTTGAGTATTGGAAGGACAAAATGAGAAGTTTATCCATATCTCAAGATCCTGAATTATGGAAGCTGGTAGTCAAAGGATACACTGCACCTACTGTTCCAAGAGATCCAACTAAAGAGCTGGACATGGAAGATATGAAACCAGAGCAGATTATACAAACTGCATCACAAGTCCAGAAACATCATGATCAGTGCCATCACATTCAAGGAATTTGACAGATGCACAAATAAAGAAACAACAAAGAGCATTTTTTACTGTTTGGTTCTGACCTATGAAGGAAGCCAGCAGGTTCAAGAAGCAAGGGCTAACATACTGGTCAAACAGTATGAGATGTTCAAGATGGAAGATGATGAAGACATCGATGGAATGTTCTGTAGATTCCAGACTTCGATATGTGGACTGAAGGTCTTGAAGAAAAGCTACACAACAGCAGATCATGTCAAGAAGATTCTAAGAAGTTTACCAACCAAGTGGAGACCAATGGTTACTGCAGTTCAGCAAGCTAAATATCTGAATAACTTAAGACTTGAAGATCTGATCAGCTCACTCAAGTTTCATGAAATAGAACTGGAAGCAGATGAACCAAAGAAGAAGAAGAATCTGGCCCTGAAGTCGAAACAGAAGAAAGCTGCAAGGGCAACAGCAGAATCACAGGATAGCGACAGTGACTGTGATGATATGGCTTTCCTAACCAAACAGATGGTTAAGAACTGGGAAAACAGGAAGATAAGAGGCTCCAAGAAGAAACATAACAGCAAAGGAAAGGAAGAATCTGACAAGAAGAGCATCATTTGTTATGGATGCAATGAACCTAGACATATCAAGTCAGAATGTCCAAATCAGGAAAAAGACAAACAGCACAAGAAGAGTTCCAGATTCAGAAAGAAGGGTCTGATGGCAGCCTGGGATGTATCAGAATCAGAAGAAGAATCGTCTAATGAAGAAGAGGCAGAAATAGCAATGATGGCACACATCAGGTCTGCCTCTGGTCTTTATAAAGACACGATTTCAAGAAGGAGAGCAGGCAGAAGGAAGAATGATCAAAGCATTCATTCAGGCAAGTCTGAAAGCATATCAGTGGAAGCAATTCTAGCTCTGATGGCTTATACCAACTCAAGTTCTGGATACAGTTCTGGCTCTGGAACTGATTTAGAAGATGAAGACAGTGAGGTATTTTTTGATCTCACTAGATCTGAATTAGTTGAGGCTTTAAAAGATTTTTTAAATGCAAATAATAAGATGTCTTTAAAACTGAAAAATCTTAGGGAAGATAAGAAAAATCTAACCAAAGAAGTCCAAGTTTTAAAGAATCGAAATTCTGAGTATGCAACTGAAAAAAAGATTTTAAAACTGAAGTTGCAAGACTCAAATCTGAAAACCAAACTCTCAAAAGTAATGTTTGTTCCACTTCCAAAACTGTTTGTGAATCTGATATGCATGAGCAATTTTTTAAAAGATTTTTTAAATGCAAACAATAAGATGTTTTTAAAACTGAAAACTCTTAGGGAAGATGATGACTCTTCATCATATGCATATTTTTCATTGTTTTTAGTCTTATTTATCTTTAATCATTAGTTAATTTAATGAGTTATTTTATATATTTCGTTGATTCTAGTTCTTGGGTTTAATAAAATGCTTATATTCTTATTTCATTGATTAAGTAGAGATTTTTCGGAGTTTTGCGTCGTTTCTTTGTTTTAGTGCAGTGCTGAATTTTGGTGAGAAATCAACATGACCTACATGGAGTATTTCTACCATATCTGGAGTTTTAGATGTCCAATTGGAGTCAAACCAAGTGCAAATGAAAGCTAACATCCATAGCTACAACTTTCATGAAGACACTGGAGCGAAATTCGGACTCAAAATAGTAGAAATATGCAGTATACGTCAGACTGAAGATGCTGTGCGCCTGAAGCGCATTTCTGCGCTGCTGATTCTGTTTAAATGCGCTTGAAGCGCAAGGCATGCGCCTGGGGCGTGTGACGCGCTGCAGATTGCATAAAATCGAGTTTTTGTGATTTTTTTAAGGATCTTTTGGTCAATTGAGAAGTTTAGAGACTTGTGCCCTAGCAGAGAAGCTCAGAGACGGCTGTTCTACACCATTGAAGGAGTTTTATCAAGAATCATTCATGAATCTTTCTTGTAATTCTTCTTTAATCTCTATCTCTTTAATCTCTGTAATGAGTAACTAAATCCTATTTGTTAGGGATGAGTGAAACTAGATGAATACCTTAATTGTCTGATTTGATTCCTTGTTATATGAATATATTTATTGAATTATTTTTCTCATCTCTGTGTTTAATGCTTTTTATTGCCTGATCAACATTAAAATGTTCTACGATTTGTAATTTGAAACGGGAGTGCACTTTACGAATGCTTGAGATGAGAAATTCATGAGATTGTAGTCTAGGGATAGATGTAAGTCATGAAACCAATTGAATTAGTTGCAAAGACAACAATTTAAAAAGAGAATTTCTGTACCGTAAAGCTTAATTATAATTTTAAATCCACTAAGGAATTAGGGGTTATTTTGGAATTAAATGTTCTGTCACTAAGACATTAGGGCAGAAATACTAAAGAGAATTCGGTAATAATTCAATAAAGGAATTCAGTAACTAGGATCAAATTAGAAACCAAGGTTGGACTCAAGGTGAAACTCATCCCTGACATTTTTCTCATTATAAAAGTTCAATTTCATTACTATTGTCATCTTAAATATTACTTAAATCAATTCAGAAACTTTTTGTTCAATTTCAGTAATTAAAGATAATTCGATAGTAAAACGCAATCCTCGAGTTCGACACTCGGTACTACCGTTTTAATTATTACTTGCAACGATTCAGTACACTTGCTGAAACGCAATCAGAAGATAAGAAAAATCTAACCAAAGAAGTCCAATTTTTAAAGAATCGAAATTCTGAGTATGCAACTGAAAAAAAGATTTTAAAACTGAAGTTGCAAGACTCAAATCTGAAAACCAAACTCTCAAAAGTAATGTTTGTTCCACTTCCAAAACTGTTTGTGAATCTGATATGCATGAGCAATTTTTTGAAAACTTTATTTCTAATGGAATGGAAAGAAGTAAATATGCATCTATGATTTATGGAAACAGTAACATTGGAAAGAGAGGTCTTGGTTTTACAGAAACTATTGCTGATACTAAAATTGTTCATTCTGATGTTTTTGCTAAGAAAGGTCACTCTGAATTATCTTGTCCAATGGTGAAATCTGAACAAGATCAGAGAGCTGTTAAGACTAACAAACATGGACCCAATCAGTTATGGGTACCAAAAGATCAAATTGTCTATGTTGCAGATATTTTGAGCAACCAGAAGGAGACACCAACAATGGTGCCTGGACAATGGATGTTGGCAATGCACAAGCAGAAGAAGGTTTATGTTCCAACATCTACCAAACAGAAACCAATTGACTCTAATAGAAGAAGAACTGGTCAACACAATACTCATCAGAACCAGAACCAAAATCATAGGAGGAACAAGAAATATCAAAGAAATCACACATATCATACGAATCAAAACAGGAACTGGAACCAGAATCAGAACTGGAACCAGTATAAGAGGTACAGGAACTGGAACCAAAACTAAAACTCGAACAAGTATTAGAGGTACAGGAACTGGAACCAGTATCAGAGGTACAGGAACTGGAACCAGTATCAGCGATACAGGAACTGGAACCAGTATCAGAGGTACAGGAACTGGAACCAGTATCAGAGGTACAGGAACTGGAACCAAAATCAACACTGGAACCAGAATCAAAATAAGTACCTGTACCCGAACCAGAACCAGCATAATTACCAGAATCAGTATAATATCCTGAATCACCATAAGTTCCAGAATCACCAGAGGAACATGGTGTATCAGCCAAAGCAGAAAGAGAGGAATCAAAATCAAGAGAGTTCTTCAAACACTCCAATGAGATTCATCAAGAGTACAAATCTAGAAGGGAATTCAAATCCCCTCATTCACACCATGTAATCACAAAACATACAGATTTGGAGTCTAAAAATCAGAAGCAAGAAGATTTTCAGAGTAAAACTGAAACTGTTGATAGAGGTTTTCAAACTGTCTGAGGAACCAGGTGATTAACACGAATTGAACACTTTAGCAAAAACAACATTCCAGTGGTTTCAAAAACAAGCAGAAACCACCAGAAGCAGAATTAATGGTTTGCCTGTATTGAGTTCATTTTTAAACTATTTGATCTATATTATGTTATATGACAAACTGCTTGTTCTTGACAAATCAAAGCAAGATAAAGATAGTGCAGGTTCACCAGAACCAAAGGGAGCAGAAGCAGAAGAAACAGAAGTACCAAGAAAGGTAGAGGATACAAGCAAGTCAGCAACACATGACAAATCTTCAAAAGATAAATCTGATCAAGATAGAAACAGCCAAGAAAAGTCAGAAGAGAAATCTGGATATTTACTTGAATCATAAGATGTTGCAGATTTACCAGAATCAGAAGATGTTACAGATTTACAGGAACCAGAAGCTGGACCAACAGCAGAACCCGATAAAGGAAAAAATGAAGAAGAACTTGCTGACTCTAAAGACAAGTCAGAGGGAAAGAATGGATGGAAGTACAAGTCTTGACATTCATATCCCTCATTATTGGCAGTGCAGCAGAACCTTTAAAGACCAGATCATCAAGTAGAGAAACCAGTCTGTTTGGTTTACTCTCAACGATTGAACCAAGCAATGTTGATGAGGCTTTGGCAGAGGAATGATGGATACTTGCAATGCAAGAAGAGCTTAATTTCAAAGGAATGATGTTTGGGATCTGGTATCCAGACCAGACAAAAACATTATTGGAACCAAGTGGGTGTTCAGGAATAAACTCAATGAAAAAGGTGAAGTGGTAAGGAACAAAGCTAGACTTGTAGCTCAAGGATATAGTCAACAGGAAGGTATTGATTACACTGAGACTTTTGCTCCAATGGCAAGGTTAGAAGCAATTAGAATTCTCTTATCATTTGCTGCTAATCATGATATAGTTCTGTATCAAATGGATGTTAAAAGTGCATTCTTAAATGGCTATATAAGTGAGAAAGTCTATGTCAAACAGCCCCCTGGATTTGAAACTTCTAATTTTCCAAACCATTTTTTTAAACTTAAGAAATCTTTATATGGTTTAAAACAAGTACCAAGGACATGGTATGACAGACTTAGTAACTTTCTGCTTAAGAATGAATTTGATAGAGGCCAGATTGATAATACTCTATTTAGGAAATCCATTAAAAATGATATTTTAATTATTGAAGTTTATGTTGATGATATCATCTTTGGATCTACTAATGGCACTTTGTGCAAGGAGTTTTCTGACCTAATGCAGAAAGAGTTTCAAATGAGCATGATGGGAGCACTCAAGTTCTTCCTCAGAATTCAGATTCACCAAGGTAAATCAGGTATACTCATTCACCAATCTAAATATACTAAAGAACTTCTTAAAAAGCTCAAAATGAGTGAATGTAAGCCTATGGTCACCCCGATGCACCCAACCTGCTCACTTGAGAAAGGTGAAACCAGCCAAAAGGTAGACCAGAAAACATACAGAGGTATGATTAGATCCCTTCTTTATTTAACTGCTTCTAGACCTGACATCTTGTTTAATGTTTGTGTCTGTGCCCATTTTCAAGCTGACCCTAGGAACCACCAACCTTACCCTGTTATACAAGAAAACTCCCACCTACAAGGGACTTTAAGCATCCAGTTTGTGGACACTGCTCATCAATGGGCTGACATCTTCACCAAAGCATTACCTGAAGACAGGTTCCAGTTCATCAAGAAGCATCTCAACATTATCTCCATATCTGACTAGCTCAAGTAGTCTTCTTACGAGTTTTTTTTTTAATTTTCATGTAATTTTAATTTTTTTTTAATTTCTGTACTTTGTAAAGAAAAACAAAAATACAAAAATAGTAGGACCTCTTTTTTGGCTGATGACAAAAAGGGGGAGAGAGAGAGAGAGAAAAAGGAGAAATAAGTAGAAAAGGCGAGATAAAAAGAAAGGAGGAGCGATAAAGAAAGAGATGAAAAGAGAAGGAGTTGAAAAGGAGAAGAAACAGGGAGAGAGAAAAATAAAGAGTGAAAAGAGAATGAGTTGAAAAGGAGAAGAAACAGGGAGAGAGAAAAATAAATCAGAAATAGATGAATAGAGAAGGAGTTGAAAAGGAGAGGAGAAGAAAAGAAAGAGTGAACAATAAGGAGTTGAAAAAGAGAAGAAAAAGTCAGTATCAAACTTAGGGGGAGAGATTGGTGTGAGGGGGAGTATTTCAAGTACTTCGAATCATAAGCTAGCAAAATAAGTTAAGGTTTTGTCATCATCAAAAAGGGGGAGATTGTTGGAACCAAGTTGGTTCTAAATACTTAGGATTTTGATGTTTACAAAAGCACTCCATGTAATCTTATTTTGTACCTTGAATTATTACATTAAATACCACCAGAAGATAAAGTTTCCAGAGGCAGAAGATGAAGACACCAGATAATACATCCAGAAGGTACCAGCGGATGCATCCTGGAATTACCAGAGGTTATCTTTGCTAGCCCATATCAAAAGGAAGCAAAGTCAGAAGGAGACGAGACCAGAAGGAAGCCTGCCATAGGGCGACTTGATCTAGACCAGAAGGAATCATTAGTCAGACTTAGTCCAAAAGTTATTCTGACCAAAAAGGATGGCCTGGCAATGAAATGATAAATAGTCTAGACTTGATCCAGAGTTAATCAGAGGATAAATTAATGGGTTCAGAACAAGAGATTCAATCCAGATTTGACCCAGACCAGAAGATAGCATGGTTCAGGGTATGAAATTAAGTCCAGACCAGAAGAAATGATGTCCAGATTTGATCCTGGCCTGATCCAAATCAGAAGGTAAAATGTCCATACTGAAATATCATTTGTCCAGATTTAATTTCAGTTCAATCCAGACCCAGTTCAGAATTGGTCCAGATCAGAGGGAAAAGGTTTAGATAAACGGTCCAGATTTAAGAATATGGCCCAGTGTTGGCCGAGATCAGAAGATCAGACCATGGCCCAGTGTTGGCCGAAATCAGAAGGTCATAATGTATGGTCCAGCATTGTCCGAGATTAGAGGATCACAGCAGATCAGTTTGCTAGTCTAGGTTGGCCGAGATCAGAAGATCAGAAACTGTGGTCTGGGGTTGGTCGAAATTAGAGGATCACACCAGATCACTTAGTATGGTCCAGATGTGGACGAGAGCAGAAGATCAAATGGTTCAGATTTAATCATGAGTATAATCGGTGGAGATTTGACTAAAATTTGATCAAAGTATTAAATAGGATTTGATACAAAAATAAATTGAAGACTTGTGGAATTCAGAAGCTATTGGCGGGAAGAAAGATTCGTTTCAGAATTAATTAAAGTTAGAATTGGTCAAAGTTATTTTTGAAAGGATCTCTAGAGCATAAAAAGATATGTTTTTTATTTAAGTGAAGCCCGATTGGTCAAAGTATTTTTGCAAGAGTATCAAGCAAGATACAGCTCGAATTTAAACTTGGAAGAGACCCTAATCTGCATCGATAAAAGGAGGCTCAAGGCAGAATACTTAGCATCGAAAATCACAAAAGAGTCATACACTTCCAAAAGCAAACACTCAAGTTTTCAGTGAGGTTAATTGTGAGTTCCAGCTTTCCAGAAGCAAACACTCATGTTATTATCTTTTTCCCTTGTGTTAGATCTAAGTTGTTGAAGTAGAGTCTACAATCTGAGGGAGTCAGAAGGGGTAGCAGATTACTTGGCAATTAGATTCAAGGCATTGTAATTCGTTCTACAATCTAGGGTTATCAGATTGGTAGGAGAAGACTTGACTTAAGAAGTCAAGGTGTTGTATTCCTCAAGAGTCTAGGATTGTTAGACTAGAAGACTGACTTGGAGGGTCAGTGGAACTGTTGTAATTCATGGTTTTGAATTAGTGAAATCCTTCAAGGTGAAGGGACTGGACGTAGCCTCGTTAACGGTGAACCAGTATAAAATTCTGTGTTTTTATTTTACTTTATATCCGCTGCTAACTCTGTTTTTATTCATACATCAAGTTTTGTTTTAAAACTGTAAAAACAGAAAAAGTATTCAAGTTAGTCAAACACAATTCAACCGCCTTTCTCGTGTTTGCACTTTCACCATAAAGGTTTTTAAGGCGCTTTTTGTTTAGTTTTTTAAAGCACTCTATGGAACCCTAAACTTGTATTTCTGCAACGTCGTAACCCTAAACTACATGTATTGTTATTAATATCTTGTTGTAAATAAACTTATGGTGCATGTTGTATTTATTTAATTTGTTGTTGTCACTACACCTCATGTTGAACTTATAGTGCATGTTGAACTTATACTTTGTGAAATGTGTATATAAATGGATTCCAACAACAATTTAGGTCGTCAAAACGATGAAGTTGTAAACACTGACGTTGTAAACACTGAAGCTGTCAATGCTAAAGGCTATGAAAATGCAGTAAAGTGTGGCGCAACTATAATGCAAAAAGTAATCAAAACAAGAAGTACTGGAATAAAATTTGAGGTATATATACTATACTTTAGTTTAGATTTTATTTTCTTTTTCTTTTTTGAAAGCAATCACTTACATTCTATGAGTTTATTAGGTGGGATGGAATGAAAGTGGTCAGCCGATTGAGCCCAACAGTTCAGTGATGGTAAGCTACATCGGTGCTGTTGTCCGCCAAAATATCCCAATAACAATCGATGACTAGAGAGACAAAGCTTTGAAGGATGCTAAAGACATATTGTTGAGTGATGTACAAGTAACATTTTTACTCCACTTTTTTGTTACTTATAATTTTTCCATTGTAATACTTTTAATTAAACTCTTTATTTATTTGGTTTGCCGAGCGCTTTTAACATTGAAGATATGCGGAAAAATTATGTGCTTAGAGTTGCTGGTAAAATTCACAAAGGATTAGATCTCATTTGTCAAATTGTTACTTAAGAGACAAGTGTGGAAATGTGAATGTTGAAGCTCCAAACATTTACAAACACTACAAATCAACTGAAGAGTGGATCTCTTTTGTAGCTAAAAGTTCAGACCCCGCATTTATGGTAATATTTATTTATTAGCATGTGTGTTTCATTCATATTCATATCTTTTTTTTACATGATATTTATTTTTTTTATTTATATATAGAATATAAATACAGCAAATCGGGAGCGAGCAAAGAACCCAATGGATCCATACAAAAGATCGCGTATGGGGTATGCGCGTTTAGAGCAAAAAATTGTAAGTAAACATCACTTTTATACATTGTGGTAGACTATAAACTGTAGTTTCTAACTAATATTTTGTTTATGTCTTAACAAACAAAAACCTACTTGACAATTTTCGCGTGGACATCAACTTCTCATACAAAAACCTTCAATGAAAATATAAAATTAGATTAATTATCAATAAATTACATGTGGCAGTGATGCAACTAAAAGGTAATTTTTATCTTAAATATAGTATTTATATTATCTAATGTATATGATGATTACAGTAGCACTCAACTCTTTATGATCGAGAACTTCATATATTTGCTCTTTGCCAAGTATTTCTAAATACTCTTCTTCGAATATACTTTTTTCCATGTTTAGCATACGTGCATCATTGTTACTCTTCATATTATCATTCCATTTATCAATAATCTAAATAAATGTGAAATATCAAAGCGGAAAAATCAGCAATTACATATAATCAATCATAATCATACAACTAAACATACATGGCAATTAAAACATACCTCCTGATCAGTGCCAACAAGATGTTTCGGTCATGCCACATAGCTACCTATTGCTTCTCCCAAAAGTTTCATATCTCTGTCGTTGACGGGGATAGGCAACGGTGCAAGTGGTTCTAAAGCTACCACATGTGACACTTTAACATGGCCGGCAGGGACATCTTTGTTGTGCAATACTTCTCCCAAAGTATTGTACAATGTTCCTTTCCCAACCATGCGGGTAGGGGAAGACAAGTATAGGCAACAACGTGAAACACCATAAATTAAATCAACGGTTAATACATAAGTATGTGAAACAATTGTTAAGACAAACTCTCATTTTAAAGTTTTGATGAAAATAAACAAAGGTTAATTAAAGATCGTTAATTATGATTCTAAATATATTGTTAATTTAACCTGTGCTTTTGAGTGTATTAATTCAAAGATAGGTTTCAAAAGAATCAAAGAAATTAGCATAAACAAAGGCAGAGAACATTCTTGACATGTTCTGGAAAACGGAGAATGTTCCCAGAATCAAATATGGTCATGACAGCATAAAGAACCATCTTTCTCCATCATTTAAACAAATTTGTTGGCTCTTGAAGCTACATGGATATGATCACTACATGGCAGGGAACACATAGGATCTATTCAAATCAAAAAGAACATTCGGATTGCAAAAGAAAAAGACTCTCAAACAAGTATGTCCAGACAGTTTTGGAAATGACTGTCAAGACTGTTAAGCAATCTTGAAGTCAAGTCAGTTTCCAGTATGGCCAGAAAAAAGATCCAGATTGATTATCAGTCTCCAGGATACCTAAAGTTCAAAAGTCCAGAATGATCATCAATCTCCAATCAGTTTTAGCAACTTCAGTACAAGCTTCCTACATCAAGTTTTCATGATCTTCTCCAATCTGTTTTAATTGATCAAAAGCTCCCGTTCAGGCCAGTAATATTATCACTTATCTGAAGCATTAAAGGATCATTAATTACTCAAGAAAATCTGATCTAAAACGCAATACACAACCCAGTCAAAACAGAAAATAAAAATAGTCAAATGTTGGATTATTTTTATTCAGAAATATTGCCTCTGGTCAAGCCTGACAAGGGCATTACCAACAGCTCTATTGAACTCCATTTAATGTTCTCAAGCCTATAAAAGGAAGGCTAAAGCTCAAGGAAAACACAGAAGATCAAGTGCTAACAAGTCTCTCAAAATCATTCACATTTACATACTTGAAACTCTCTCATCACTTTAAAGAATCAGTCTGATTAAGTTCTTTATTACTCTGATACATTTGTACTGAATTCTTTGTAAAGAATCGAATCTCAAACAAGAGTTGAGACATCTCAGATTCTAACAAAACAATCTTATCATTATTGTAAAACTCAAACTATAAGAGTTAAGTATAGTTTGAGGTAGATTGTAAGAAATCCTATCAAAGTTGGTAGGTGATTTCATTAATCTCTTTCTTGGTGGAATTAGATTAAAGTCTATAACAAAGATCAAGGTTGATCTAGGCTAGGTGCTGTAAAACCAAGAAGGTTCTTGTTTTAAACACATAGTGGAAAATCTCATAGTTGTGAGGACTGGACGTAATCCAAGTTGGGGTGAACCAGGATACATTCGTGTGTGGTATCTCTTATCCTTTATCTGTTTATTCAGTTTGATTGTTTTTCAAGATTAAAAATACAAACTGTTTTCTGTTTTACAACTAATCAAGAACGTTCTCCGTTTTTCTGATAAACCAAGAACGTTCTTCGTTTTTCTGCTTTCTTAACCAAGAACATTCTTGAGTTCAAATCTTAAGTTTTTCAGGAAATTTTAAAAAGGGAGATTTACAATTCAAACCCCCTTCCTTGTAAATCAATTTTGCTACTTCAATTCGCATCAGAGCACGGTCTCTAGAACCACAAGATTGAGTTATGTCTTGTATCATATTCTAGATATGTAATGATAGTTGTTACACATAAAGTTTAAAATCTAATATATAATAATAATAATAATAATAATAATAATAATAGTAATAATAATAAAAATATTGTTTATATGTACTTAATTAGGTCAGCTACGAGGCCTGAAAGGCTTTTTTGTGGCTGCTAGCTTGAACTTTTTTAACTAAATAGACTTATAATACAGCTTTGGCCTAGTATATTAAAAAAAAAAAAAGAAACAGGTTAGCAACAACATTAGCATTGGCCTAGTTATAATTTGGTCCTTTATGTGACACGTGGTTTGCAACATTAGCATTTAGGTTTTGGGCCGTTTACATAAATGCAATTTTTTTTAGTATTTTCGTTAAAATAATGTCACGTGGCTTTTACCTTGTTGATATGTGCATAACATTGTCAGCGTGATAAATTATAAAAATATTGTTGATGGATAACATAATAGTAATTTCGAAGTTTAACCTAATTTTTATTTAGATCCAATCTTCATTGTCTTCCACTTCCTTTCCACCATGTTAAAAAAAACCTAAAACCTAAAATTTGTAATTCCAATAGAAAAATCAAAATCGTCGACTATGTGAATTAGAGAAAAGCCAAAACGAGAAATTCATAATTTCAACATAAATTAAAAAAATTGTTGTTGTTAAAAAAGAGAAACCACACTATATATTCCCTAAAAATGTCTAGTAATTGGTGTTTTAATGGAGTCTATTATTCAACCATTTTCTAATATTTTTTAAGATGTATTTTTTTTGCACAAACTAGTAGTTGATTTTTTTTCATGGGTTTCAAGGAGGGGTTTAGGGTTTCAAGCTACACAATTATTCTGTTTTCCCACAAAACAAATTAAACTCTTCATCTTCTTCATCATCAACCTTCATCATCTTCATCATAAACTTTAAAAAAAAACCTCAACTTGGAACAGTAGGTTTAGAGTGGAAAATAATAAAAATAAAACAGGACTAACAGATCAAACAAAATATAATGTAAAGAACAAATTTAAAAAATTAAAAACATAAAGGGTTAATATGAGAGATTAGTAAAACATAAAGGATCAAAATGAGTTTTATTTTTCGGGGTTGGAAGAATTTTTCGAATTTTTATTTTAGCCCCGTCAACACTGTTATGCATACATCAACATTATAACGATCATGTGAGTTTTTTTGTTTAACCGAACTAACAACAAATAAAATTTATGTAAATGAATCATAACATAAAGATTAACATTTCTAACCCGATGTAAATTAAAGGACTAAATCATGAAGAAAAACAACTTAAAAAGACTTACACCGAAACTAAGCTAAACTTAAAAGACTAAAAATATATTTTATCTTGTCAAGAACTATTTTTTAATAATTATATATCACTGTTACGTTTTTACAAAAATCTAGAATTATATTTATTATTAAAGACATTATCAAACAACTTAGTGAGTTCGTAGTTGTCAAAGTTTAAAAACTTTATTTACCTCAATAACACTTCAATGGATCAATAGGTGTTGATGGTTCAATATTCTCGAAAGCCAATTAAACAATATATTATTTAATAAATCTTCTTTTGCATTTCATACCTATTTATCTTGTAGAATGTATTCATATGTTCTACAACAATTAACTCTTAGAAATTGTAGCAAAGATGAAAAGCAAGGCTTTTATTTTGTGTTTCCTTTGTGCATTGTTTCTTTTCTCTGTTTTGGCAACTGAGACATTCAAAGATGGTAAACAAGATACAAATAGTTATCATGTATGTACACACAATTACTTTTCTTCTTAAATATTTAATTTAATAAAAATTGTTAAATAATTTATTTGCCACTGATATTTTGAAAGACAGCAAAGGTGAGACTTACGTGCCACTGTTATCCAAATGCGAGACTTACGTGCCGCTGTTCACCGAGATAAGGCGGCGGTGGTGGTGGGGGAAAAGATTCACTCGATTGAAAACTAGATGCGTACCATATATCTTATGCTTATGGATTAACTAATGTTGTAAAATAAAACATATTGCGGGAATGAAAAATAATAAGATTGATGATGTATACTCTTCAAAAGATATTGATATTAAATATACCGTGCATAATTGTAAAACTGACATTTGTTGAAAAATTTATCTCTTATATAATAATAATTGATGATTTTAACGCTACAATAACAACAAGTACAATTTTAAAAATAAAGGTTAGTTATTTTAAATCTATTTAAAAATTTTAAATTTTGATATATTTTATAATTTATTAATATTCTTTCCTATAATTTTGTATAATTTAAATTTTATTTTTTCTTCACTAAATAATACTTTTAAAGTTAGACTCCCTAGGGTTAATTTCTAACACGACCCCTAAAAAGATTTCATCGCCAAATACAGAAGCAAAAAGATCCCATCAACGCACACCTTATCAATTCTAAAAATGTTAACATCTCTAATAATAAATATCTAAGTTACTGAATGTCAAAATTACTTTTTTTATTCAATAACAAATAAGTTTGAAATAAGTTCTTCTACTTTTAAGTAAATTCTCATAAAAATCATTTTTAGAAATATAAAGTTCAAATCACTATTTTTAAAATTCTAAACAAACAGAAAAATGAAAAATAAAATAAATTATTAATAATAATCTTATCTTCAACATTTTAAAATAAACAAAAATGTTTAAATTGTACATCTTTTAAAATATAAATGATCTATAACAACACTATTTTTTTTTTATTATATATGACTTTTATGTTACAAAATCTAGAATTATATTTATGATTAAAGAAATTATCAAAAAACTTGGTCAGGGTATTGTCAAAGTTTACAAAAATTTACTTACCTCAATAACTCTTCAATGGCTCAACAAGCATTTTGATAATATTTTCCTGAAAAATACTTAAGATTTTAACTCAAGAATGATCTTGGTTAAGAAAACAGAAAAAACGGAGAACGTTCTTGGTGAGTTAAAAACCAGAAGAAAAAAACAGTTTGTATTTTTAACTTGAAAATAAATTAAACTTAATAAAGAGATAAAGGATAAGAAATACTTCACAAGAATATATCCTGGTTCACCCAACTTGGGCTACGTCAGGTCCTCACAACTGTGAGATTTTCCCATAAGTGTTTAAAACAAGAACCTTCCTAATTTATAGCACCTAATCTAGATCGATCTTGATCTGTTTACAATCTGAAGATTTTCATTGATAAATTAGATGATAGTTAAATAGTAAGATCAAGTCAAAAAATATACAGAAGTGCCATATACAAAAGGACTTCTTTCTAATTACATAGAATCTAAAAACTTAAACATAATTTTCCCCCTTTGTCACAACAAAAAGGAAGGAGAAAAAGATCCTAAGATGCAAGTGATGGTGAAGATCCTTCAAATGATGAAGACTTTGCAGGATCAGGGACATGTTGAGCAGAAGGAGAAGGATGAACAGGAGGAGGAACCAGTCCAAGTTTTGGAGCAAGATGCTCAGTGTAAGACCCTTAATTTTAAAATGAAATTATGGATTTAATTTCAAGTATATTTTGGGATATTTGTAAAATATTTGATATATGTACATATATATATATATATAAATATTTTTGAGATTGAGTAAAATTATTGGACGAAGGATTATTTAATTTGATTACGAGTAATTAAATATCGGGCAGTTAATTAAGATTTTATCTGTCAACGTAATTGCGACGAGAGTAATTAGTTACTTGAGGGTCAAGTTTAATTATTATATATATAGATATTTATGAGGTGGCAAGAGTATGTGTCTGTATATATGTTTGCATGTGAGAAGCAAGGAAAAAAAAGGGAAAAACAGAAAATCAGAATCAGAAAGAAAGAGAAAACAGTTTCTGTTTGTGTTGGTAGTGAGAAGGGATACTCAAAACTCAAATTACTTGGAAATCCAAGCCTCAAATAAGAAAGTGTCAAGAAGGAAAGTTATTCCTCTCATCGTTACGGTGTTAGAGAACTAACTTTGGTAGCGACGACACGAATGGGAGTTTCGCCGGTTTTAGTCACGGCAACGAAAACGAGCAAGAGAACGTAACTAAGGTAAGGGGCTCATTTCAACTTTCTAGATTGCATTTAGGGCTGTAAATGCATGTGTGATGGATGATTATATGCGATGTTCTGTTCTGAAAATGAAACTGCCCTTGCATGTTGTTATGAATGAGTAAACTGTTTGTGGTGTCTGTTTTGTTGCTGTTCTGTTTGGTTGCTGCCGTGGTTGATGTATTGATAATGTTTTGGTGTTGTGCTGATCCTAAAATATGCCTTGCATGTGGTTTGTGAATGAGTAAAACGCATGTTGTTGAGATAATGTATGTTGAGAGTTGTTGTTGCTGCTTTTTGTTGCTGTTATTGATGATGCTTTTGTTGTGGTGTTAATGAGTAAAAATCATTAATGTTGTGATTGTTAATCGTATTTGTACTTGCAACCTGATTTATATGTAAACTGGCTGTTTTGCAAAGATGTAGATGTTATCCATTTTAGTAAGTGAGCATACTTATTTATCATTGTTGTTATAGCATTGAAATATGCCATGAATATAATTGTTAACTTTGACATAACTGTTATGTGGTAATTGTTAATTTCGGTTGGTGACCCATTACAATTATTGTGGAAAATTGGGTTTTGCCCTCAAATGATACCCAAACCCGTACCATCGACGGTTACAATAACGACGGAAACATTGTTAGTTTTCCTTGATCTTTACATATGGAGTATTTGTGGACGACGCAGAGGGATCGATAGATGGGGTGAAGATGAGAGTTGTAGAGGATGCGGTGGAAACCACTTGCTACTGTAGCTGTAGTGCATGATCAGATCAAACTAGACTTTTTGTATGAGGCCTAGTGTTAATGGTTGTATTTATTTTTTTTGGGATAATTGTATATCTTTTATGCACTCTGATAAAGTTTTGGTGGGTCCAAGATACAGTTTTTGATGTATTTTTATTTTGGTATATTTTGAAGATCAATTTCCCAAAATTAAATTACGTGGTTATAATTATGATGTGGTTGTTTAATCACTTTTGTATTTTGAATTACAATGCAATACTATTTTTGAATGTTTAATTCATATTAAATTTTAATTATTTTTAATTCTTTTGAATTAAGTCGAAATTCTTTTATTGATTGAAAAAAAAATACACTCGCACTGCTTCAAACTCGGGGTGTTACACTCAGTCATCCATGTTCTCAGCAATGTGGACTTCAAATCTTGTTGAGTCTGACGTACCATGATGGTTTGAAGGGCAGCCATGATCTCAGTGTTGGTGGGTTCCTTTGGTGGAGAAGGAGGAGGAGGAGGAGGAGGAGAAGGCATAGAAGGAGCAAGATTGGAGGATTTTATAGGTGTGGAAGCAATGATGATAGGAGGTAAGGGATTAGAGAGGGACCTCTAGTTTATGGAAGGTCCATGAGTATCAGAAAAAGTCATAAATTGACTTATCCCAAAGATTGAGGGGTTGGTTTTCTAAGGTGATATGAACACAAGTGACATGGTAGAGATGTGTTGATTGGGGAGTAGAGTGCACATATCATCAACTGGTGAATGCAAGTACGAGTGAAAGTCAATTGAAGATATGGTGGAAGGTTGGGGAAAAACAGAGAAAGTGTGGAGAAAGTTAGGTTGTTCAGGAAAACGTTCTCTGTTTTCTAGAAAATGTTCTTGAGCAGTTTCTGCAACTGCTTCAGAGAGTTCAGCGGAAGGTTGTGGTGAGGCTGGGGCTGGAGCAGTAGCTCTTTTCCTTGTAGAGCGCTTCCTTTTCAAAGTTGATGGAAAAGAGGATGAAGAGGCGCTTGTTTCAGATGAAGTTTTCCTCATATGGGATATATTTTTGGAGGAAAACTTTGAGATTTTGATGAGGCTTTTATCATTGTTTAGAGGTATCTAAAAATGCCTAAAGATGCAGGTTAAAATCATCCATAAGGTACAATGTTCTTTCTATAATCCTTATTGGCAGCGGCTATCATGTCGTGGATTATGATATGGGGAAGGTTGAGGCGTTTACAGTTAAGGAGATGGTAAATGATTAGAGCATCATTATCAGATACATACTCATGACTTCCATAGTGTGGAAGTATGGCATGTTGGCTAATGTTGTTGAATACTTTTGGAAGGGGTTTGAGGTATGTGGAAAGATAACGAGTGGACCCTTCTTGAAGATGGAAGCTAGAGAGTCTGGGGTTAATGTTATCTCAATTCCTTTAACTTTTGAGATGATCAGGTACTTTTCAGAGAAAGTCTTTGCTTGACAATAAAATGCCCTGATAACATATGGGTAGAAGCATTCAAATGTTTGAAGGAAGGAGGTCTAGCCCAAAACATCAATGTGATGTTTTATAGCATTCTCATCTACAATCAGGTTGTCAAAGACAAAAATTCTTTCTACTCCAATAGGGCATTGAGCCCATTTCTCTTTGTAAAGTTTGGATATATTGGAGAGATCAGAGGAATGTTTTTGGGTTTTTGGAGAAGAGAAAGTTGGGGCATAGATGGTAAAAGTTCAGGAGGTGAGGAACGTTCTTGAGTTTGAGGAGGATAACGTTCTGGTGTTGGAGAAGTTTTAGAGAACGTTTATGGAGTTTGTTCCTCAACCAGGGGGAACATTTCTTTTTGGTTTGTTTGGGAGCCTTTGACTTCTTCCCTACTCCAAAAATGACTTTTTTACAGCACGTATTTTAAAGCGCTTCATAACTAAAAGCACTGTTGTATAATATTTTAAAATTAACAGAGGACACAACAACGCTTTAATAACAAGCGCTTTAGTAAAAGCGCTGTTGTAGGATCATGAAGGGTTTAGGATTTACAGAAAAGCGCTGTTGTAGGGTCATAGCGATTTCACATAATGTTTACAGTGCTTTTAGAGTGCTTCTCATAAAAGCGCTGTAAAATATAGCGCTCTCATATAATGTTTACAACGCTTTTTAGAGCGCTTTTTATAAAAGCGCTGTAAAATATATCGCTCTTACACTATATTTACAGCGCTTTTAAGAGAGCTTTGTATAAAAGCGATGTAAACTCTATAAATGTTTTGAAATTTAATTTTTAAAAGCCTTTTACAGCGCTTATGGACAAAAGCGCTGTAAAATTACAAGTTCAGTTCAAGTTATATATACTTGATAAATAAATAAATAAATAAATAAAAACATATTTAATACGTTATCTCCCTTCGAACCCTATTACGAACCTTCCTCTCCTCTATTGAGTGATTGTTGTCTCAGGTATTATATTTATTAATTTGTTGTTGTCACTAAAACTGATAAATTATTACTTGATAAATCATATAAAATGTTAGATGATAAATCTGTTCTGTTTTGAAATTTGTTGGATATGTTCTGTTTTGAAATCATACTTGTATGCATGACCTTGGACCTTGGTTTCCATTTTCCATTATCTCTATTATGTTATAGATTGATAAATTTGTGTAACACTGCATTCATATATACTGCAATCATAAATTGTTACATGATATATAATGATAAATTTGTGTAACACTGCATTCATAAATTTGTGTAACACTGTTCGATATGTTCTGTTATGTTTTGAAATTAGACTTGTATGCATATATACTATAGACTGGTATAATGTTATAGATTGATAAATTTGTGTAACACTGCATTCATATAGGTCATATAAAATGGACCGGAAATGGATGTCTGCCCATCATTTGTCAAAAGAGTATGAAAATGAAGTGAAGGAGTTTGTTGAGTTTGCAGTGAAGAATGCAAAAGACCCAAATGGAATCATTTATCCTTGTTTAAAATGTTGTTTTGGAAAACGCGTTAGAGCAGATGAATTCAAAGGACATTTAGTATGGCATCGAATTGATCAAAGCTATACATGTTGGACAAGACATGGTGAGAAAAAAAAAGGGAACATTTATTTTGAGAATGATGCGACATTGCTTCAAATGATTTCGACACAGTTACATATGAGCGGGGCCGAGTTGAGGAGATTGCAAAAGTAGTTGAAGAAGATCATCTCTAGGATTGTCCTAAAATGTTTAAGAGTTTGTTGAGTGATGCAAACAAACCATTATATAACGGTTGTACTAAATTCACAAGACTTTCGCCGATATTAAAGTTGTACAACTTAAAATCGAGTAATGGACGAGCTGATAAAAGCTTCACAGAATTACAAACACTCCTAAAAGATATGTTGCCAAATGATAATGAACTTCCCAATCAAACCCATGAGGCTAAACCAATTTTGTGCTCTATTGGCATGAGTTACGAATGGATTCATGTGTGTCCTACCGATTGCATTTTATTTCGAAACGAATATGAATTACTAAAGGCGTGTCTGAAATGCAATGTCTCTTGATATAAGAAGAAATAATCTACTCCAGCAAAAGTCGTGTGGTATTTTCCTATAATACCAAGATTTAGGCGCATTTATCGCAGTGAAGAAGATTCAAAACACTTGACATGTCATGCAAATGAAAGAATTAGAGATGGAAAGTTACGACAATTAATGATCACGAGTATCCTGATTTCGGTAGAGAGTCAAGAAATCTACGACTTGCACTTTCTACTGATGGAATGAATCCACATGGTTTTTGAAGGTGCAAACACGAGAAGAGTGGTTGAATTGTGTTTGACTAACTTGAATACTTTTTCTATTTTTGCAGTTTTAAAACAAAACTTGATGTATGAATAAAACAGAGTTAGCAGCGGATATAAAGTAAAAATATAAACACAGAATTTTATACTGGTTCACCGTTAACGAGGCTACGTCTAGTCCCTTCACCTTGAAGGATTTCACTAATTCAAAACCTTGAATTACAACAATACCATTGACCCTCCAAGTCAGTCTTCTCAAACAGTCTAACAATCCTAGACTTTTGAAGAATACAGCACCTTGACTTCTTAAGTCAAGTCTTCTCCTACCATTATGACAACCCCAGGTTGTAGAAGGAATTACAACGCCTTGAATCTAATTGCCAAGTAATCTGCTACCCCTTCTGACTCCCTTAGATTGTAGACTCTACTTCAACAACTTAGATCTAACACAAGGGAAAGAAAATAACACGAGTGCTTGCTTCTGGAAAGCTAGAACTCACAATTAACCTCACTGAAAACTCGAGTGTTTGCTTTTGGAAGTGTATACTCTTTTGTGATTTTCAATGCTAAGTATTCTGCCTTGAGCCTCCTTTTATAGATGCAGATTAGGGTCTCTTCCAAGCTTAATTTCGAGTTGTATCTTGCTGGATTCTCTTGCAAAAATATCTTGACCAATCGGGTTTCATTTAAATAAAAAACATATCTTTTTCTGGTCCAAATTGCCTTTCAAAAATAACTTTGACCAATTCTGACTTTAATTAATTCTGGAACAAATCTTTCTTCCCGCCAATAGTTTCTGAATTCCACAAGACTTCAATTTATTTTTGCATCAAATCCTTTTTAATACTTTGATCAAATTTAATCAAATCTCCACCGATTATCATCATGATTAAATTCAAACCCTTTGATCTTCTGCTCTCGTCCACATCTGGACCATACTAAGTGATCTGCTGTGATCCTCTGATTTCGGCCAACCCTGGACGACACTTTCTGATCTTCTTATCTTGACCACTCTGGACTTGCAATCTGATCTGCTGTGATCCTCTGATCTCGGCCAATAATCGACCACACGTTCTGACCTTCTGATTTCGGCCAACACTGGGCCATGGTCTGATCTTCTGATCTCGGCCAACACTGGGCCATATACTTAAATCTTGACCATTGATCTGAACCTTTTCCCTCTGATCTAGACCAATTCTGAACTCGATCTGGATTGAACTGAAATTAAATCTGGACAAAGGATATTTAATTCTCGACATTTACCTCTTGTTCTGGATCAGGTCTAGATTAAATCTGGACATCATTTCTTCTGATCTTGACTGAGTTTCATACTCTAAATCATGTTATCTTCTAGTCTGGGTCAAATCTGGATTAAATCTCTTGTTCTGGACCCATTAATTTATCCTCTAATTAAGTCTGGATCAAGTTTGGATTGTTTATCATTTCACTATCAGGCTATTTTCTGGTCAAAATAACTTTTGGACTAAGTCTGACTTATGATATCTTCTTGTCTTGAACAACTTTCCCTCTGACAGGCTTCCCTCTGGTCCAGGTCTTCTTCTGACTTTGCTTCCTTCTGATCTTGGCCAGGAAAGATATCCTCTGGTGGTGTTTTGACATCCAGATGTATCCTCTGGTAATTTCAGGATGCATCCTCTAGTACCTTCTGGATGCATTTTCTCGTGTCTTCTGGAGGTGTATCCTCTGGTCTGTTTTTATCCTCTGGAAACTTTGTCTTGTGGTGGCATTTAATGTAATAATTCAAGGTACAAAATAAGATTACATGGAGTGCTTTTGTATACATCAAAATCTTAAGTACTTAGAACCAACTTGGTTCCAACAGTTTTCAAAGCATATCACACAGCACATGGCCTGTGATTTTGTTGATTTATAACCTACCTCCATGGTTATGTATGAAGCGTAAGTTTATGATGTTGTCTTTGTTAATTTCTGGACTCAAAAACCTGGCAATGATATCGACGTATACTTAGCTATTTTAATTGAAGATTTAAAAAATATGTGGGAGACAGGTGTGGAAGTTTATGACGGGTATAAGAAAGAATGTTTCAATTTGAGGGCTATGCTGTTTGGCACAATTAATGATTTTCCAGCATATGGTAATTTATCAGGATATAGCATTAAAGGTCGGTGTGCATGTCCTATATGTGAAGAGAGTACAAATGGGATAGGGTTGAAACATTGTAAGAAGAACGTCTTTCTTGGACATCATAGATTTTTACCTTTTAGTCATCATTATCGTGGGTGGATAAATGCATTCAATGGAAAATCAGAGGAAGGTACTACTCCAAAAGCACCAACTGGATATCAAATATTGGAAAAAGTACATGGTTTGACCAATAAATTTGGCAAACCATTTGTAGGAGAGCTTGTCAAAATTGGGAGGAAGAAAAAGTCAATTTTCTTTGAATTTCCATATTGGAAGTCATTGTATATTAGACATTTTCTCGATATGATGCATATTGAAAAAAAAGAATTTGATAGTGTTATTGGTACGTTACTCAGTGTTCCAAGAAAGTCTAAGGATGGCATCAATGCAAAATTGGATTTGGTCGATATGGGAATCAAAAATAAATTGGGTCCCGTAAAGAAAGGAAATCGCACATATCTAACTCCATCCGCTCATACTCTATCTAGAAAGGAAAAAATTGTTTTATGTAAATTTCTACATGAAGTTAAAGTTCTAGAAGGATACAGTTCAAACATTAAAAATTTAGTTTGTGTGAAAGACCTCAACTTAAAAGGTTTGAAGACTCATGATTGTCATGTTCTAATGGAGCATTTGCTACAAATAGGTATATGTTCCATTTTACCTGAAAAAGTTCGACGAGCCATAACTAAATTATGTTTCTTCTTCATGGAAATTGGTAGTAAAGTGATCGATCCTCATAAATTACCGACATTGCATAGGGAAATTGTTGTTACTTTGTGTCAGCTTGAAATGTATTCCCACCCTCGTTTTTTGATATAATGGTTCGCCTTACTTTTCATCTTGTTAAGGAGACATAACTTTGTGGGCCAGCTTACATGAGATGGACGTATCCGATAGAACAATATATGAAAATATTAAAAGGGTACGTAAAAAGTAGAAGTCGACCAGAAGGTTGTATTGCTGAACGGTACATTGTCGAAGAAGCTTCTGAATTTTGTACTGAATATCTATCCAATGTTGAATCCATAGAACTTCCTATGTCTCGTCATTCAGGAAGAATAACAGGAGAAGGAATGATTGGAAAGAGAGTAATGATTATATCAAGGACAGAATAGGAGCAAACACAATTGTATGTTCTTCACAATGATGATGAGGTTCAACTGTATGTTACAATACACATGGATCAATTATCTAGTTTGAACATGAATAAGAACAAAAATTGGATAACACGAGAGCATAATCGAAGTTTTATCCCTTGGCTAAAAAATCACATTAGCTCAAAGTATGATATAGACCCAGTTTCAATTTCAGAGAGATTGAGGTGGCTAGCAAATGTCCCGAGTTTACATGTCTTTTCTTACACCGATTACGTAATTAATGGCTATACATTTTATACCACAAAACAAGATGATTAAACCACTATGCAAAATAGCGGAGTCACTCTAGTAGCTAAAGCAATGCATATCTCAAATGCAAAAGACAAAAACCCAATATATGCAAATCTATCATATTTTAGCGTTATCGAGCACATATGGGAGTTGGATTACACAATGTTTCATGTTCCCATCTTTGGTTGCAAGTGGGTCAATAATAATAATGGCATTCGGATTGATGAGTCAAGGTTCTTGCTTGTTGATTTAGTAGGGTGGGATACAAAGATGAGCCTTTTATATTAGCGTCGCAAGCTCAACAAGTGTTTTATGTCACTGATCCTGCTGATGATAAATGGTCTATTGTCCTATCGACCAATAAAATAAGTGATGATAACAACAATGTTGAAGATGTTGGTAATGATATTTTCTTTGTGACATCACAACCACGTGAAATTGATTCAACTGATGATGGTTTATATCTTAGAGATGATCATGATGAGGGAATTTGGATTAATCCATCGTTTTGTATCGTTAAGGGACAAACAAATGTGAATCCCACCAGGAAAAGAAGAAGGGCATCTTAAGGTGTTTATGTGTTTTATATAAGTTATGTAATGATTTGTACTCATCGTATAATTTATATTAATCTCATGTAACTTGACCTGCCAGAACTGAGTATTTGATTTTATGCTTTTACTGATTTTCTGTCAGAACTGGAACTGATCATGTAATTTAGCATTGATATACTAGCATTGATATACTAGCATTGATATACTGATTTTCTGCCAGAACTTGAACTGATCATATAATTTTTTTAATTATATTATTTAATTATTTTAGAGATGATAATTTGATAAAAAAAATTTAATTATAATTATCTGAACTCATCATATAAGTTAATATGAACAATTTGATAAACAAAATTTTAGAGATGACAATTGGTATCCATGAGTATGGATATTATCTCACATTATAAAATGATATACATATTATTCTAAGGCTTTTAAAAATTCAATTTCAAAACATTTACAGCGCTTTGGCCCATAACCGCTATAGAAGGCTTTTAAAAAATAAATTACAAAACATTTACAGCGCTTTTTCCAATAAGCGCTGTAAAAAGGAAATTACAAGAGACAGAACATTTACAGCGCTTTTTCCCATAAGCGCTATAAAAGGCTTTTAAAAAATAAATTACAAGAGACAAAACATTTACAGCACTTTTGCCCATAAGCGCTGTAAAAGGCTTTTAGAAAAAAAAATTACAAGTGCAAAACATTTACAGCGCTAATGGGAAAAAATGCTCATATAGCACATTTTATATAGTGTGTCTATAAGTGATGTAAAAGGCTATTTAAGGCGCTTTTTATATAGTCATTTAAAGCACTTTTTGGAAGAGCGTTGTAATAGGTGAAGTCTTTTAAAGCGCTCTTTGGAAAAGCGTTGTAAAAGGGTATTTTAAAATATTATGTAAACTGATAATAAGAAACCGCCTCTTCATTTTCTTCTTCATTATGTATTCTCATCCCTACGAACTTGGCAATGTGAAACCCTTATTCATATACGAACCCTTCTCCCTAGTGCGAACCCTACTGTCCATATTCATTACGTACTCTTTGTTTTCATTATTCTCCATTTTCACTACGTACTATATACCCTACGAACCATATGTTGGAATCCAGTTGGTTCTAAATATTTAGGATTTTGATGTTTACAAAAGCACTCCATGTAATCTTATTTTGTACCTTGAATTATTACATTAAATACCACCAGAAGATAAAGTTTCCAGAGGCAGAAGATGAAGACACCAGATAATGCATCCAGAAGGTACCAGAGGATGCATCCTGGAATTACCAGAGCATATCTTTGCTGGCCCATATCAGAAGGAAGCAAAGTCAAAAGGAGACCAGGACCAGACCAGAAGGAAGCCTGCTAGAGGGAGACTTGATCCAGACTAGAAGGAATCATTAGTCAGACTTAGTCCAGAAGTTAATCTGACCAAAAGATGGCCTGACAGTGAAATGATAAACACTCCAGACTTGATCCAGACTTAATCAAAGGATAAATTAATGGGTCCAGAACAAGAGATTTAATCCAGATTTGACCCAGACCAGAAGATAGCATGGTTCAGGGTATGAAACTAAGTCCAGACCAGAAGATAGCATGGTTCAGGGTATGAAACTAAGTCCAGACCAGAAGAAATGATGTCCAGATTTGATCCAGACATGATCCAAATCATAAGGTAAAATGTCCAGACTGAAATATCATTTGTCCAAATTTAATTTCAGTTCAATCCAGACCCAGTTCATAATTGGTCCAGATCAGAGTGAAAAGGTTTAGATAAATGGTCCAGATTTAAGAATATGGCCCAGTGTTGGCCGAGATCATAAGATCAAACCATGGCCCAGTGTTGGCCAAAATCAGAAGTCATAATGTATGGTCCAGCATTGGCCGAGATCAGAGGATCACAACAGATCAGTTTGCTAGTCTAGGTTGGCCGAGATCAGAAGATCAGAAAGTGTGGTCCAAGGTTGGCCGAAATCAGAGGATCACAGTAGATCACTTAGTATGGTCCAGATGTGGACGAGAGCAGAAGATCGAAGGGTTCAGGTTTAATCATGATGATAATCGGTGGAGATTTGATTAAAATTTGATCAATGTGTTAAAAAGGATTTGATACAAAAAAAATTGAAGACTTGTGGAATTCAGAAGCTATTGGCGGGAAGAAAGATTCGTCTAGAATTAATTAAAGTCAGAATTGGTCAAAGTTATGTTTGAAAGGCAATCTAGAGCATAAAAAGATATGTTTTTTATTTAAGTGAAGTCCGATTGGTCAAAGTATTTTTGCAAGAGTATCTGGCAAGATACAGCTCGAATTTAAACTTGGAAGAGACCCTAATCTGCATCTATAAAAGAAGGCTCAAGGCAGAATACTTAGCATCGAAAATCACAAAAGAGTCATACACTTCCAAAAGCAAACACTCAAGTTTTCAGTGAGGTTAATTGTGAGTTCTAGCTTTCCAGAAGCAAGCACTCGTGTTATTTTCTTTCCCTTGTGTTAGATTTAAGTTGTTGAAGTAGAGTATACAATCTGAGGGAGTCATAAGGGGTAGCAGATTACTTGGCAATTAGATTCAATGCGTTGTAATTCCTTCTACAATCTAGGGTTGTCAGATTGGTAGGAGAAGACTTGACTTAAGAAGTCAAGGTGTTGTATTCCTCAAGAGTCTAGGATTGTTAGACTGTTTGAGAAGACTGACTTGAAGGGTCAGTGGAACTGTTGTAATTCAAGGTTTTGAATTAGTGAAATCCTTCAAGGTGAAGGGACGCGACGTAGACTCGTTAACGGTGAACTAGTATAAAATTCTGTGTTTTTATTTTACTTTATATCCGCTGCTAACTCTGTTTTTTTTTTCATACATCAAGTTTTGTTTTAAAACTGCAAAAACAGAAAAAGTATTCAAGTTAGTCAAACACAATTCAACCCCCCCTCTTCTCGTGTTTGCACCTTCACCATAAAGGTTTTTAAGGCGCTTTTTGTTCAGTTTTTTAAAGCGCTCTGTGGAACCCTAAACTTGTATTTCTACTTGTATTTCTGCAACGTCGTAACCCTAAACTACAGGTATTGTTATTAATATCTTGTTGTCAATAAACTTATGGTGCTTGTTGTATTTATTCAATTTGTTGTTGTCACTACACCTCATGTTGAACTTATAGTGCATGTTGAACTTATACTTTGTGAAATGTGTATATAAATGGATTCCAACAACAATTTAGGTCATCAAAATGATGAAGTTGTAAACACTGACGTTGTAAACACTGAAGCTGTTAATGCTAAAGGCTATGAAAACGAAGTAAAGCGTGGGGCAACTATAATGCAAAAAGTAATCAAAGCAAGAAGTACTGGAATAAAATTTGAGGTATATATACTATACTTTTGTTTAGATTTTTTTTTCTTTTTTGAAAGCAATCACTTACATTCTATGAGTTTATTAGGTGGGATGGAATGAAAGCGGACAGCCGATTGAGCCCAACAGTTCAATGATGGTAAGCTACATCGCTGTTGTTGTCCGTCAAAATATCCCAATAACAATCGATGACTAGAGAGACAAAGCTTTGAAGGATGCTAAAGACATATTGTGGAGTGATGTACAAGTAACATTTTTACTCCACTTTTTTGTTACTTATAATTTTTCCATTGTAATACTTTTAATTAAACTCTTTATTTATTTGGTTTGCAGAGCGCTTTTAACATTGAAGATATGCGAAAAAAATTATGTGCTTAGAGTTGCTGGTAAAATTCACAAAGGATTAGAT
Source organism: Cicer cuneatum (assembly GCA_037974295.1). Taxonomy (NCBI): domain Eukaryota; kingdom Viridiplantae; phylum Streptophyta; class Magnoliopsida; order Fabales; family Fabaceae; genus Cicer; species Cicer cuneatum. The sequence continues at coordinate 57,740,406 of JBBPBO010000003.1, forward strand.
ATCATTTGTCGAATTTTTACTTAAGAGACATGTGTGGAAATGTGAATGTTGAAGCTTCAAACATTTACAAACACTACAAATCAACTGAAAGTGGACCTCTTTTGTAGCTAAAAGTTCAGACCCCGCATTTATGGTAATATTTATTTATTAGCATGTGTGTTTCATTCATATTCATATCTTTTTTTTTACATGATCGTTATTTTTTTTATTTATACATAGAATATAAGTACCGCAAATTGGGAGCGAGCAAAGAACCCAATGGATCCATACAAAAGATCGCGTATGGGGTATGCGCGTTTAGAGCAAAAAATTGTAAGTAAACATCACTTTTATACATTGTGGTAGATTAAAAATTGTAGTTTCTAACTAATATTTTGTTTATGTCTTAACAAACAGCTGCAAGAGACGAAATCCGATCAATCGTTGGGTCGTCCCTGAAGGTGCAACACAAGAAGGGGGTTGAATTGTGTTTGACAAACATTAATTCCTTTTGCTAATTAATTGAATAATGAGCAATCAGAGTAAATAAGTAGTGGATAATAAAAGTTAACACCTCGAATTTATATTGGTTCACCTTTAACTAGGCTACGTCCAGTCCCTTCCTTCAGAAGGCTTTTTCACTAATTCAAACTCCTTTGAATTATAACACCACTGACCTTTCAAGCCAGTCTTCTCAAACAGCATGACAACCCCAGACTTTTGAGGAACAACAACACCTTGACTATACCAGACAAGTCTTCTCAAACAGTTTGTCAACTCCAAACTTTTGAGGAACTTCACAACCTTAAACCTACAAGCTAAGTCTTTTTCTAACAGCCTGACAACCCCAGATTTTAGAAGGAACTTCAACACTATAGGATTTTACATAAGGGATAAAAATTAAAATTGAGTAACTATTTATGAAAAGTTGATACTCACAATAAGCTTAACTTGAACTTGAGTGTTTGAACCAAATATGATTCCAATTATTAATTTTCTTCTCCGTGATCTTTCATATCAATGGTGTTACACAATAATGATTTCACATTATTTACACCATGAATGTTTGAACCAAATATGAATAAGTCTTCTACATAGAAACATATGATAGTGCAAATGTCATTTTCAGATTTGTAATAGATACATTTGTCACTTTCATTCACTTTAAATTCATTTAATATAATCAAGTTATCAAATTTTCATGCCATTGATTAGGAGTTTGTTTAAGACCATACAAAAAGAATTATCCAACTTAAAGACCTTGTTTTCTTGTCCATGAATCACAAAACATTCAGGTTGCTCCATATATATTTCTTCTTCCAAGTCACCATTTAAAAAAGTTGATTTGACATCCATTTGGTGTACCACCAATTTAAGAATAGCATCAAGTGAAACTAGTACCCTAATAGATGTAATTCTAGTGACCGGTGAAAAAGTGTCGTAAATTTTATATTTTCTTTGTTTAAAATCTTTGACTACAAGGCAAATCTTGTATTTATCAATAGTTCCATCAAGTTTTAGTTTCTTTTTCAAAATTCATTTACAACCTATCGGTGTGTAACCAAGAGGCAAGCCTACTAAATTTCAAGTCCTGTTAGACTCTAGAGAAATTGTCTGGCGAAAATCGGGAGGAATTAAATACGGATCGGATTAGTTGTTGGCTAGGTGAAGGGCATAAAAAAGAAAAAGAAAACACAAGCTAAAAAATTATTTTATTTTTTTCGTGTATTAAAAAGTAATACACCACTTAGCCTATGCTCATGTTTAGGTCGAGTCAGCCAGACGCAACGACGGCGCACACACATGTGGTGTTCAATTTGAGTGTATTCTCTTCCATTCATAAAATTGGATACCCCTTGAGGCACACCCGAATGATCATATTTCCACCTTATAAATATTACTAGTGTGTGATATTGCTCTTATGTGAGACTTCTACAATTTTTCAAAAAAATTCACACAACACTAGCTCTAACTTTCAATCCTTAGTGCTTAAATTCCAACATCATTTCTAACCAAAAAAATGTTAGCGAAATAACATTTATAAAAATTTTGAATTTGTTATTATTCATAACATTGAATGTTGAATACTTAAAAAAAAATTATATAGAAAATTAGTGTAATACTTATAAATAATGAAATGATGTTTTTTTAAAGTATAAAAGTGTAATTCCAACATCATTTCTAACAACAAAATGTTAGCGAAATCACATTTATAAAAATTTTGAATTTGTTATTATTAATAACATTGAATGTTGAATATTTTAAAATATATATATAGAATATTAGTGTAATACTTATAAATAATGAAATGATGTTTTTTTAAAGTATAAAAGTTTATAAATAGTTATTTGATTTAAAAAATAATTTTTAATTTATTAGTTAAGGAAGAAATTATATCAAAATCCTTCAATTTTTTAATGGGCAGAAGCCTCGTAGAAATTTTAAAAGAGGACAAGACCCATAAACTTGAAAGCATAATTACTATTAAGTTATCCCTTATGATATGAAGTTTTTCTAACTTCTTATATTATTTTATTAAATTATATCAAGACTCAAAATCAAATTTTACACGAGTCACTATAATTATACTTTTTATCCTTTTATATATATATGTGTGTGTCTTGTTATTTTGAATTTATGGGTTTTCTTGTGTTTTATGATGACAATATGACACAAATTTAAAAGAGAAAAGTTTAGTCAATAAACCTATTCAATTTGTGAAACACAAAAAAGTTAAATATTCAGATCATTATAAAACCACCTCAAAACCCTAAACATACACAAACAACTTATAAAGGTGACAAGATAGAAAAATTTGTTTCCTTTCACAACATCTAATTAATTACACCATTATTAAAGATGAAAACATAAATCTCATAGTCCCCTCACATAAATTTTACATATTACTACTCCGGATTTAAATATAAATAAAAGTGTGTAAAAAAATTAATGTATTTAATTTTAAATTTAAATCACATACATCAATATTTTTTAACCTAATTTTATTTATATTTAAGACCAAAGTTAGTACATTACATCTTTGATTCATAGTTCCATTATCTTCCATTGTCTAAACCCATAAACAAAGCTTCAAATTTTGTATCTTTCCAAGTTAGAGTTAGCTTACCACGGTCGCATTCCACCATTTACATCCATCGACCAAGTCCTACGTGCACGTTGATAGGAATTCATGACATTAGTGTGAGATCCACTGCTCCTCCTCGAATTAGTGATAGGTAGAGAAAAATCTCTAGTAGTAGAAAGTGAACGTTGACTTCTAACTCCATCACTCCCACCTCCCAAACACCCAAACAAATTGTTCAACATTCTTCGAAACCCACCACGTCTACTACTTCTTCTAGATGATGCCAATGACCATGAAATCCTCCTTGGTTCACCAACATTATTAAATGCACCATCCACTTCTGTGTAAACAATGGGAACCTCTCTCTCAATCTCATTATCATCACCATTTCTTCTTGATCCACTAGAAAATCTTCCAACTGCAAACCCTCCACCCGGCAACCTCCAAATTGTTAGCCCGGCATTCTCTTCCTCGTTCAAAGTGAACATGTTATTGTTATTACGTGGTGATTCTTCACAAGGTAATTCATGGCGACAAACGGGACAAGAATTGCTAATTTCAAGCCATGGAAGAATGCATTCATGGTGGTATATATGTTTGCATGGCATTTCCTTAGCAGAAATGCCATGCTCAAAAAGTTCCTTGCAAACGGCACAATGTGATTCAGTAACCATATGTGTTTCATCAATTTTAATCGTGGGTAATAACTCCACGGCGACTTTTGACGCCGGGAGTTGTTGCAGGTCGTGACTTCCATTTCCACTACGATTGGAATCGACATGAGAAAGTTGTTCTATCACCCTTTCGAATCCAGAACCAAGAAGAAACTCTGACATCCTTGGAGGTAATGGTCGAAGACCGGAACCAACACCATCTTCGTAGAAAAGCTCAAACCCGCGATTCTCTCCTCCCTCTTGACTCGACTCGTCAGGGGATCCGCCGCTACGGAGCATGATGATCGGGTTAAACGGGGGATGATCACCTCCATTAACGTTGTTTCTGCAATGTCTCCGACGAGAAGTTTGATTAGGGTTGTTATTGTGGTTGCCGATCATATACATAGCCGCCGCCATGGGGAACCTCCTCCTGTAAACCTCTTTTTATTTAACTTAACATAAATAAATAAATAAAATCATAATTGAAAATACTTTAAACACATATAAATAAATATATAAAAATTGATTTGAATCCCTATAGTATCTGCATGCATGCATGGATGGTGCAACATTAGATCCATACACAAAATAGGTATAATTTTTGCGACGTTATACCTTTGACGTCCACCGTCTGTATGAAGATAACGCGTTGAATGTTCGAGCTCTTCAACAAATCCACTATCACAATCAGGACATATTGGCATGCCTAGCCTCGATACATCCCTAACAAATTTATTGCATCTGTAACACCAATGTGAAGACATTTACTTATTCAAATTGATATCCTTTTTGAACCTCAAAAGAAAGAAGAAGAAAAAATAATGCAACTCCACTTTTGAAAGTTTAGGAAACTACGAATGTTAAGGCTTCAAAATTGAATATTGTTACAATATGAGGTTAGAAAAACTATGAACTGCATAATTTGTTTGTGTGTGAGAGATGAGAGAGAGAGAGAAGGTCCGAATTAGGACATCCTAAGGAAGAGAAAATGAAGGTGGTGACAGGTTGATGTTCATGGTATCTTGTGGAAGATAACAACAGCAAAACAAAGGTTGTTTTCGCGTAACATGTCTTAAATGTTGTTTCTTGTGCGACACGTGGAGGGATTATGGTCCAATGAACAAAACGACACGTTCTTATAAGTAAAACGACGTGAAGAAACAAATTGTAAATAAAGAGTTTTGTTTTTTATTTTGAAACATATTGAACCGATCGTTGAAACTGTCATAAGTGACGTCGACCTGAAGTTCCAGGCTGGTATGATGTTTTTTCTATTTTTGGGATTATTGCATGATGACAATAGTAGAACAGAATTTTTGTTTGTACCACTAGAATGAAACAAGGGCCAGACTAGCTACGGGAAGAAAGTAAAAATTTGTTGAGTGTTTTTTTAAAAGTACCATTTATTTAAATTAGTATATATCATTTTTTACACAATTGAGAAAAATATTTTTATATGTTGATAAATTAGATAATTATATATTCAATAAATATATTTTTATTTCTTTAACCGGTGTATTTTTTTTAAAGGCAATTTGATTATGGGTTCAACTCGTTCGTTCCTTTTCACATTTCTCATAAAATTTAAATATGTGAGCTTGTACATTTTGCTATGTGAAGGAACAATCAGTGGTTTTCAATTTATATTGTGATTATTTTTCTTGAATATGGTTTTTTTTTGTGGGAAATAGAAACCTCATTCAACTGGAAAAAGGTAAACATTCTATGAAAATAATGTGCGAGGTACAATTTTGGACTTTCCACACTCCAAATTATGTCATGAATAAGTAAAGCAAAACTAGCTAAAAAAATAACTGTTTGGTCTACATTAGTATGAAGAGTTCAATGATTATACAACAACGCTATAAAATGATTTTACATTGTCACTTAATCATAATTTATTATTTTGTTATATAATCATATTTTACAATTGATTTTTTAAAAGGTTTTTTAATATATATATATATATATATATATATATAAATTACACTGTCAATCAATTACAATAGATAGATCATTATAAACTATTGACTTTTATCATAATTATTTCAAAAGTCACAACCATGAATGGTTGTGATGTGATGACAATATAAAATTTTTTACATTGTCGGTACATAATAATTAAACTCTTTTTAAAAATAACTATCACATTCTTAATTCTTATTGGATAGTATAAAATTGGTTTACACCGACGTTGCATTTTTTTTCTCTACTAAGAATATGGCATTTAAGTATTTAACCATAATTGATGCTGTAAAATATATTTGGCATTTAAGTATTTTACCATGTTGTAAAATATATTTGTTTAATTAGATTGGTCACATGTAAGAGTGAAAATAGGATAGTATGAGCTAGGCTTTGCAAGATAGAAGTCTAACTTACATTAAAAATGTTACATCCAAGTCTGGTTTATTACTTGTTAGAGGCACATTATTAAGGTTTGTGTGACTTTTTTCAAAGCTTGAAAAACTGTTTAAAAGTTTGCTTCGCTATTATTTTATGAAAGTCTACAACACTCACTATTACATATTTTTGTAAATATATAGGCAAACAAGTTAATATGTTAATAACCTTAAGTTCTATTTTAATATCTAACATGACATTTTAGAGTATTTAACATTAAATTATATCTTATTTTAATTCTATTTTATAATGAAACATACATTTAAATATATCAAACATTGATGTAGATTAGTATGTTTAGATTACAGAAAATGTTATTAAATTTATTATTTAACACAAAAAAATAAAATTTAATATAATAATAGAAATAAAAAGTTTATTAATATTTAATTAAGTAGGTCGGTATGATATATCTAAAAGATTTTTTCAGTGGCCATAAATAGGCCATTTTAGCTAAATAAACTTTTAAAAAAACCTTGATCAAATTTATAAAGAAAAAAAATAAAAAAGGACACTACATCCTTATATGTGACCTACACCCGGTCCCCTTATCAATGATGGTAGATTCTTTTCCTTTAATTGAATATAAATGATGAAGTTTTAATACTACAAAAAATTCTTTCAAATTTAAAACAATTTGGCTTTTAAAATTTAATAACTCAAAACTCATTTAATTATATATAATATCTTGTATTTATCTATCAAAAAATTGTCTTGGTATATTTATCCAATCGGTATATGTACACTATCTAAGGTTAATTAGTTTGTGAGTACTTCAATATTTTTATTGTTGCATTTAATGTATTCGGCTCAAATAAGAATAAAAACTGTGGGCTTTAGCCTATTGCAACAATGGACTGAAAGTGTGTTCAAAATGTTCTAACAACAAATAAAAATGTTGAGCTAGCTTAAATTATTTATCCAAATTGAATCATAATAATAGCTTATGTGTTTCATAATATTTTTTAAATAAACAATCGAGCATGATTACTAAATGTATATTACTGAATCTACGAAATTTATTAGAGTTCCAAAAGAATCATATGAAAATCCAAAATAAATATAAAAAAAACAAAAAAAAAACACAAACAATGTATATATATGTTACAAATTAGAAATACACAAAACTAGCACAATGGCACCCATACATACAAACAATTAAAAAATCTTATCATTTTTTAATAATGATTATCAAGATGGTAAACAAAGCTTGAATGTGGTGACCACCTTGATTACCCTACCAGCCAATGAAGTAGAAGAAACAATGCCATCATTCCCAGCCAAAACCCTATACTTATCTTTTCGAGTAAAGTTGGTACACTCAAACCCTAAAGTTGCAGCCAATATTCTCTGCACATAATTAGCAACATCATGTGGACTCTTCCCCGAGGAACACGTGGCCTCAACAGGTAACTGGTTCAAGAAAGTAACCTCATAAACCGGTGTAGGGTTCATGAAGAAAAAAACCGGGTCCAAACATTTCCAACCCCTAGCAGTTGTTGCATGAAAAAACCCTACTCTATAGTTCATAGCAACAGGTACTATTCGATCAGTTAGTTCTGCAAAAAGAGCACTGAATCTTAAAAGAAAAGGCTCACGACACGTGGTTCCTTCTGGACAAACAACTAAATCACCTTTTGATAACTCATGTTTTATTCTCTCAGCATCCACGTTTCGCATTCTTGTTAATCTAACGGTAGGGATAGGGGAGAGAATTTCTGATAATCGAGAGATGGAGTATGTTACTGCTGGGATTTTACGTTGGAGAACGGAGGAAAGGACGACGGGGTCCATTAGAGTGCGGTGAGTGCAAACAAAAAGGACACCTGAGTTACCAACTTTGGGTGGATGAGGTGGTTTCCCCTTCACAATCACTTTGCCACCAAATAATCTTGATATGTGAGGAATGGCCCAAAAGGGTAAAATGGCTCCTAAGGTTAACCGTATTATGGCTAGTAAAATGCCTATGGGAATCCACAAGATTATTAGTAGGGAGGTTGATGGTGTTGGCCGCTTAACCAAACGCCCGTCGTGGAAGATCACCGGATGTGGTCGGAGGAGTTGGTTGTAGCTGTTTCTTTCGCTTCTCATAAATGGTGGTTGTATTTGTTCCTACGTTCAAAATTAAATTATCAATAGTTGAATGACATGTTATTTATGTACCAAAATTCTTAATTTTGTCTATTTTAATATATATTTTAGTAATGCATATGTGGACAAGTTAAATAAAATTATTAATCAAAAAATTTATAGTATTTTTTTATTGTAGCGTAGAATTTGTCGTGTTAAAATTGTCACTTTTGCCTAGTATTTGAAGTAAATTAATCAAAGTTATTCTTCAAGAAAACTTAATTAAGAGAAAAAAAAACCTAAAAATAATTAATACCATTGTATATTTAGTATTATTAAAAATAATTGTTAAACTACGTACTCACATAATTTAGAGACTGCAAATAAATTAAAATTTATTCGCTAAGCAACATCAAATTTGGAGACAATTTTATTTTTTCGTCTCTAACTTTTATTAATAATTCAAAGTTTTCTAATATTTCAAAAGTAATAAGAGAATACAATAAAAATTAAAAAAAGTAAAAAAAACCACAAATACTCAAAATTTTGTTACTCAAACAAACAAATGGACAACTTGATCAATTTCCAAATGACATTTTGGACAAAATTTTCTAAAACAAACTTTTACCAAAATTATAATTTGAAGTTAATTTAATATTTTAAACACCAAATCAAACTTTTGCATTCTTAGCAATTTCTCATCTTGGTTAAATAATTAGATATAGTTAGTTACCTTGCAAAGCTTGGAGAACAAATAATTGCTTGATGTAGTAGTATTAATCCTTGCCATACCCAAAGTGATAACTTCACTATTGAAAACTTTAGCAACCCTTTCAGAAACTGAAGTAATTGATTCACAATGAACAAACCCTGTAGCAAAACCAAACCTATTGAAAACCAATCCACTCCCAATAATTTCATCAGCAAGTAAATGCTCTTTCACAAATCTCTTAACCATTACTCTTGGCATTTTTGTTACAACAACCCTTTTCTCATATGAACTAAACATTTTCCAAGCTTCCATGTCAAGATCATCCATGTAGAATTTTGGTAAAACAGCTCTTGAAACTGATTCAATTTCAGATTTATGAATTCCAGCTACTGAGACAAAGATCATTACTTTGAGACTTATGTCTTCCATACCGAAAATGTATAGGAGCCGAATCGCCGGCCATAGGGTTAATAACACGACAAAGCGAATCAAACCTGAAGCTTCGAATGCGACTAACATGAAGTAGGAGAATACATCTAAGTTTTTTAGAAGGGTGCCTTCTAATTCAGAGACAACAGAGTCCATTAGATGAATATTGATTAGTTTTGTTTTTGTGTTAATGATGTTTTGTTATGATTTTGTGTGTTCTAATTTATTTTATAGTTTCTCAATGTTTCACTATTGATGTTTAGAAGGAAATATTTGGTTTTTTTGTTTATATTATATAAGATTATATGATTAAGGAAATGAAGTTTGATTTATTTGACTTTGTCTCTTTTGCTTAGGACTATAAGGCAGTTTATCAGTTTTTCAACCACCTCTGTTTTTTTCTGTCTCTCTCTATGCTTTTGGTGGAAATATTAGTGAATAATAGAAGATTATAAGCAAAGATTATTGGCAAAGACTGATTACTTAACACCAACGATAAAAAAAAAAATATATAAGGTAGATGGATGGATACTTTTTGACACCTAAAATTGGTGTTTCTAATTTTTGTATTTATTTAGGTTACTTACCAATATTTTAAGTGTAGTGTACGTATCATTTGCAATATGGCTATAATTTTGTACAATAATAAGAAAAGAAAAATATATTCTATATAATGGTACCACTAATTTTTATTTTACAAAAATAAATGTCAGTAAATTAATGGTTAAGTTAATTTTTTAAATTTAAATTTGAAATCTCTTTTTAAAATTCATTTGATGTTTTTTAGTTCACCATCCGACTTTGCTGAAATTAATTTTTTTGTTAGACTTTTTTACGTATTTTTTATTTTATTTATTTAAACATTGACAAGACTTTATTTATTTATTTACAGAGGATTGTTAATTTTTAAGAAGAAAAAAAACATATTCATAAAAGAATAAAATGAGTGCACTAATCCATTCTAGCGTTAAGTAAAAAAATCGGATTATGAGATAAAAAAGAAATCTTCTGGTCCTCTTTTGTCTCACTGCTTTGATTAAGTAATCAATAACTTAACGAAGAATATTATATTGGTTCAAACATGAAATATATATATATATATATATAATCTCACTGAGACGTTACAAATTATCCAAATTAGTATAATTGCATACTATATCAGTATATCAAGTGTGTAAAGGTCAAAACACATAATATTTTTTATTTTCATTCAAGGAGAAATTAATATATTGAAGTCATGTTTTATATAGATATTTTGGTTGATGAATTAAGAGATATCAACCTCTATTATTAACATTTTCTCTCTCTAGTGACAAATTAACCACTAATATTTATCTATTAAAAGAATACATTGAAGTCCTTCTTTAATGTTTTGTCGTGCTTATATATATAGGTTATATTTGGTGTCTGTCTATTCAATTCCAATAATCATTTTAACAAAAAAAAAATTATGCGATAGGTAAACTTTGTTGATTTCAATAAACTTTAAAAATTTTAAAAAAAATATTGAATTAAAAAATAAAACCATATTAAAACTAAAGTCAAAGTGGGTAGGATTTGGGTATATATGTGGCTGCATAATCTCCTAATTAAGAAAAAGTAAAATTTGGAGTCACCAACAAAAGCTTGGATAGATAAGAAAATAAATCCCAATACAAAGAGGTTTGTAACTTGTTTACAAGTACGGTTGCTCAACGTCCTAGGTAACCCTGAATTATAAGTTGTTTTGTCATTTTAATTCACATTCTATATACACCAAAAATGTCGTAATTGGAATATTCTTGATCTCCCAATTAGGTGAGGTTGGTTGGAATTTGAAATTTAAGGATTATTGTGTTTTGAGAATTAAGCTATTGTTATCTTTCTTCCTTTTGGTTCCAACAAATTACGATAGCAAACCAAAGTATACTTGTATTTTATTATAGCCGTAATTCATATTAATCCAAAGTCTCTAAAGATTGAGTAAAAAAAAAAGTCTCTAAAAATTTAAGCATTGGCATAGGACGAATCTTTAATAGCTTGCTGGCCTATTTTATTGATTAGCTTATGTTTTAACTTATTTTTTCACTAAAGCTTATTTTTTAACTTATGTTGCGTGCTTGAGTTTTTTTAATTAAAAAAAAAACAGAGAGAGAAGTTCAAGGTTTTTCATCCAATATAATTTACAGAGTATTCTAATAGAATAAATAGTGAGAAGCTATATAAATATAGTTTTCTTAACAACTTCATTGGCTATATTATTTGCTTGTCTCTAAAATTTACTCTTGAATTTTTTTATACATAATTAAAAAATTATTATTTGTAAAAAAATATAAAAAAAATTAATTGCAATTATAGTCCCTATTTTTACTATTTTGCAAAATTAATCATCCTATTTTAAAAATTCAAGAGTTTTGGTCTCTTCCTTAGATTTAAAAAAAAAATAGTGATGTGATATACTTTAAACGAGTGACATATTATACAATTGTGCTGAAATATTAATAATCATGAAATTTCAATAAAACCCTCTAAAAATTTTAATTTCAATTTCTGAAAGTATTCATTTTTATAATTTGATCAATAATATATAAATAATTAATGCATATAGATGATTCTATATCATAAGATCTTTTACGTTGTTTCAAATATGTCATATCACTACTTTTTTAGTTAAAAAAATTAAGGTAGTGACCAAAATTATCGGATTTTAAAATAAAGGGACCAAATTTGTGAATTGATGAGAGTATGGGGATCAAAACTGCAATTAAGCCTAAAAAAACAAGTGTTAAATCCAAGTTAGCTAGTTCCATGCATATCTTTAATTGAACGTGATTTCTATTACAATCTACAACACCACATTTTTTAGGTATTGTCCGCATTGTATTTTATGTTACCCTTCACGGTTTTGTCTTTTACAAAAAAAAAAATGTTTCGATAGATTGAGGAGTGTAAATGTTTATGAATTATCCTTAGTCTCAATTCTCACTTGGTAATCAAACAAGTCACTGGGAAGTACTAATGTCTAAACCCAAATCTCCAAAGAAATTGTGAAACAACTAGCAAATTGTTACGTGTGTTTTTTGTTCAATAGTTTTCATATTCATATCTCCAAGAGGTTTTGTAAGTTGTCTGATACTCCTATAAATCGACTTACACTGCTTCATGATATAATCTTGGATTTTTAAAAAACAAGTGAATCTTTTCACAAGCCTCGTAAGTCAATTCACACAACCTACAAAATTAGTTTTTGACAATTACAAAGCAATTATGTCTGTAAAGATGCATTGTACTTTGGTCAACTAACTCATGTCTCTTTATATATTGATATTTATTAATAAGAACACTTTCACATATTCACCATTAATAATTTTTCATGCATTCAAGATCATAATTTAGAATAAATATTTTGTCTGATTCAAATCTTGTTTATGTGTCAATATTTGGGTGAGAAACATCAGGAGTGGATATCTATTGTTGTAGTGTGTTACATAATACAAGTGTAAAGTTAGTTTGAGTAAGTTAGTTAAGAATTTAGTTATAGAATAATGGCTATAAATAAGTGTCTCATTGTATAATTGATCATCTTTTATCAATATGAATTCTAAGGAGTTTTTTCCTCTATCAAGCTCTCAAGTTTATTTTTAATATGAGATTCATCTTCAACTCTATGTTTCTACGATTTCTAAGAGGGTGATTGTTCCAAACATCGGAGTTCGAGGAGATATAATTGGCATCGCATTGAAGGTCTGAAGAGGAATTTTCTTCATGGTCTAGAGTGGGATTTACTCTATGGTGATATCTTACAAGATTGGAGAGGTTATCTTCATCTTGATTGTTCAAATTTTATCTTCAAAAGTGTTTCAAGAAATTTGATTCTAAGCATTTAAAGAATAAGGGAATGGTGTACTAGTCTTATAACAATTGCTAGCAAATCTTGTAAAATTATATCATAATAAAGGAAGAAACACTCATTCGTTTGACTGGATACTAAATGTACTCTACATGTGAGAACGAATTAGATGGACCAATATAAAATCAGAGTGTGATTTTGTTTTTCTCTTAACTCTTTACATTCTACATTTTAAGTTTATTGTAATTTTTGTTTCTTTGAGATAGATTGTGGAAAATCCTTTTTTTGGTTTTTGAGTGATATAAAAGATTAATCACTTTGAAAATTAAGTTTTTGAGATATTTTCATGATTTAAATTTGAGTTAGAAAATTATTTTGAACTTGCATCAACAATTGTGAATTATTTTTAATATTGAATTTTCTATTTACTTTGATTTAATGCCATTTGTGTAATCAATTAAGTCATTCTAATTTCCTTCAAATTTGATTGAATCTAGATAGATTCAATCAAATTGTTTTTCTTGTGTAAAATAGTTTTTAAAATTTAAAACGGTTAACTGTAATACCAAAACCAATTTAAAAGTGATATTTTCACATGCTCTAGCTACATGTTGAGAAACATAATGAATTAATTGATTGGATTAGATCACAGAAAATAAGTATATAAGATACTCTATATAAATAGATAATAAACTAATTTATTACTAATAAATTCTAATCAACTTTTTTATTTCTAATAACTTGACAAAGTCGGAGTAAGTCTTAATCTGAATTTAGACTACAAAGCCCAAACTTTCAACAGACATGTTGTAACTATAACGAGCCAGCCCAAGGGCCTACAATCAAAACATATACTGTTAGTCTTTTTTTTTTTATTTTACTAATTTTGTTTTACTAACATATATAGTTGGTCTAAAGTATACAAAAATGGTGTGCATTTAGTTCTTTGTAAGGTCTCGTTGATAACTTGAAAACACTTCCTTTAAAAAAAACATAAAAGCCCTTTTTTTCTAAAATATGAACACATGAAGCGAATTATAAAATTATAAACCAAAATTAAAGTTTATTTATTTTACAGAAATAAAAAAATTATTAAATAAAAAATTATTTTCATTTAACCCATGTATTGATTGTCTGGAAGTGATACCTAATTACAAATTGCAGTGTTATACTAACAAATAAATAAATGTTTGAGATAAAATAAAATAAAAATAAAAAGACAGAGCCATACACAATGTGCACAACAAGTTAAGTCCTTTAAATTCCTAAGCCGGCAAGCCCTAAAAGCAATTCTTACTCGTACCAACATCTAACAAAACTAATAAATGGAAATTAATATCAACAATATATTTCTGTTCAGATTCATGTGATTCAATTCCATGCCCCCCAACGTCTACCATAGGCCATTCAACTCATGTGAAAAACAAAAGGAAGAATATATACAACAACTAAGAGAGACCTATAATTTAAGATTAAATTTACCGTGTGAATTGACGTAGATAGTTAAATATTCTGTTTTTATAGTATAAGTGTAATTTAGATTCAAACTTAAAAAATCTTATTTTATAAGTAATTAAATTCAATTGTAAATTTTTTATCACGGCTAAAAAACTAAAATTATAGTGACATATCGAAAAATTGGAAATTTTCATTAATTTACTTATCACTTAATGACAAATTTAAAAAGGAATTTTATGTTTTTCTTTTTTAAATTTTTAGTTGTAACTAAAGTTGGTGGTTTATCTATTACATTGTATAAATTAAAGTGTATTCTTAAACGAAACTTTTATTTATTAATAAAGTTAAATTTTACAAACAAAGAAGTTTGGGCTTTGATAAATAAAATTACAATTATCGACAAGAAAAAAGGTAGGTGGGTCAGTTAGAGGGAAACGGCTTTCACCATAGATCAGAAGTTGTCCTATATAAAGTAGAACAACCAAATAGAAAATAGATTTGTAGTTCACATAATTACTATATGTGAAAAGTGAAATACTTTATACCTCTGCTTTAATCCTCAGCTGAAATCCTATCCAAAAGCCAGTAAAACCATGTGCTTGGCTGAAGTTTTTATTACTTGACTCTTAAGAGCCATTGCACATTAATTATTTGTGTTCCATTTATTGAAGCATTAGATATTTATTTATGTGGAATAAATCATGATATTTCAAATGGCAGTGCAACATTCGATAACAATTTCTATATATATACACTTTGTTAATATTGTAGAAGTGTGATTTTGTTTTTATAAATTTTTTTTAATTTATATTTCCATTTTTAACTACCCAATCAATTAATTAAGTTGGCTTACTCATTCAATTAGTCAAGGATATATTGTTAGTTATATTTAGGCTAAGGGGCAAAAGGATTTCGACCCTCGTATGTGGTAGAGATCTGAATTTGTAGATTTGATTTCCACAAATGATCTCAATAATTTGATTTTAAGTCTATAGCATTACAATAATTCGTTCGCGTAACCGCGTTGGATCTTGTATGAACTCTCGCAGTATTTCTTTGGTGAAATAGAATTTAGGTGAATGGAATAGTTGGTATTTATAAATTATTTTTAGTCTCCATTTTTATGTAATGTAGAATTTTTTAGTGTCCTAGAACACAAGTCCATTGAGGAATTTTTTTGTTTTATTTGTAGAAATATATGAAATATACTATTTGAGGAGAAAATCTTGTTTATTTTACACTTTTATTAATTGTTCTATATAGAGTTAAATATTAATTTAGTTCATCAAATACTAGATTCAGACATGATAACTTATTTTTATCATGTTTGTCCATCAAAAGAGCCCTAAAAGTTTATATATTTGGTTTAATTTTAGATTGAATACATCAATTTATATTTTTCAACTTTATTTTATATTTAAGAACAAATATATTATTTTCTCTTTTCCTTTTTAATTGTCAATTTTTTAAAAACAAAAATTGTGTCAATTTATCGGTTGTTTTCAAATTTCAAAGTTACATTAATTATTTTTTGGTTGACTATATTCTTTAATTTATCTTATTTGTTACTACTCCCTCTATCTTAAATTATATGTCACTTTGACAATTCACATAAATTAAAAAATGTAATTAATGTTGTTTGGAAAGGAGAAATTACGAGTTACTTTACAAAAGTATATCCTTCATTATTGGTATTGGAAAAAATAAATTAAAAGAATTGCAAAAAATTAGAGTAATAAATAAATAGTAAATGACATAATAAGAAAATAATTATTAATGATTTATTGATCAACTAAATTAATTTTTTTCACAACAAAATATTTATTTAGTAATTAATTTTTTAATTATATTACTTGACTAAATTATAATTGCTTAATTTTACTTATTGATTAATTTTTTTCTTAAAAAATGTTTAGATATTACTATTCGGTTGCTTGTATATATTATTTTTAGTAAATTTGCAGGTGATTTTGATCTATGCATTAAATATTAGTATTCAACAAATGCAACCTTTACTCAAAAAAGAAAAATGCAACCTTCAGAATCTGATACTCAACTTTAATTTATTACATTACCTTTAATTAAAAATTATGAAAAACGTTATCCACTGCAGAATCTAGTGAAGACGTGAAACCAAAGCCGACATGACACATTGCACGAGTGAACCATCACGGATTTTTTTAGTTTTTAAATTTGGTCATTTCGCTGAACCAACAAATAGATTATTTTACGATTCAATCATTTAACTATGTTTTTAAAACATAAAATATACAATTATTCATTTAACTATGTGATCTAACCCAGTCTGAGTTTTTTAAGTATATAACAATAGAAAATTATGATAACAAAAAATTTAAAATTAATATATCAACTCCAATTAATTAAGATTCGATCAATAAATTTTTTTGAGTTTAATCTATAATTCAAATAATATTTGATTAAACTTTATTTAATTTTCGGTTGAATTATTTACTATAAAAAATCACTTCTCCTGATAATAGAATGTTAAGACAAAAAGAAAAAGTAAACATTCGAAATCTTTATCTAGTTTTTGACAGTTGCATGCATCAATTCAATCTCATGTTTCATCAATTTGGTGCCTCTCTTAGTCTCATTCATTTAACAGAGTTAGGAGCACCAACGTGTCACGTAAAGGATCTCGTTGGGGATACCATTTCAATAAGTTAGAGTTATATTTGGAGAATCCTTCAACAACTCTTTTTCTCTCAATTTACCACATTTGCGAAGACGAAAATTTCTTTGTCGATTATGTGAGTGGAAAACTAATAATAAAGATTTTCATAACCGATGCAAACCAAATCGGGCTTTCTTTGGATGTCGAGCTTAGAAAGTAATATTGAAACCAAATCGGAATCATCAAAATAAAAAATTTAATCATAATCATCTAATTAATTTAATTTAATTTAATTATCATTATCATTATTTCATCCTTTCATCTTTTACATAAGAAGTCATCTCATTTAAAATGTCGTATAAATAAAAAGATATATTTAATACAAAATTAAATAAATCAATGTTTTTTAATTCATCTTTATTTATATTTCGAAATAGAGAGAAGTTATATATCCTATTGACTCAGTGGTAAGAGTTTAACTTTATAATTTTAAAAGACGAATTTCAAATTTCATTAAGAACTTTTATAAAACTATCATTAAAGTTCCATGAATTAATAATAAATTCATCTTCCATTTTTTAAATATATATATATATATGTAATATACTTAAATAAGATATTATTTTATTTGTTGTATTATATTAATAATACAGTTGAATAATATTTTGATGACATATATGTTGTCATCTCATTAATTTAATGAATTTGAAAACATTAACTGAAATAATGTGGCAACATACATTGGATATATGTATAAATTTATTTTACATTAATATTGCATTTAGAAAATAAATTATATAGAGAGAGAAAGCAACGAGAGATTAAATTACGTGTGATATTCTTTCTCACAACTACACTAGAGTAATTTAGTCTAAAAAAAAGGTGTAGATTGTTGTTGGTGTGTATGTGAAGATTTTAATGCAATTAGGAGAGAAAGTGAACAAAAAAAGAGGAGTGATTATATTCAGATGAAAGATATTTTGTGTTTTAATAATTTATTGAAGAATCAGAATGCATTGATTTACCTTTAAATGGTCAAGCTTTTACTTGGTGTTGTTTGGATGGATCAATTATGAGCAGATTAGGCCAATTCCTTTTATCAAAGAGGTGGGGTTGTCAATGACCCAATTGTTTGCAGTGGTCGTTTGATAGAAGCTTATTAGATCATTGTCCATTATTCTTATGTGATGATTGGGATAATTAAGGATCAATACCTTTTTCGTATGTTGATGTGTTGGGAGGAATTTGATGGTTATAAGACCTTGTTAAGGAGGCATGGGATAATTATTTGGTGTTTGGCTGGGAAGTTTTGTGCTAAAGCAGTAGTTGAAAGATATCAAAATTTGCTTGAGGAGTTCGCATAAGGAACATTGCAGCAACCTGATTGATAAGATAAAGGTGGCTAAAGAGGAGTTAAATAAGTTAGATATTAAAGTAGAGTCATATGTTCTATCAAAGGTGGAGATTAAAGAGCGTAGACAATTGTCAACTAATACTTTTTCTTTGTCTCGGTTGAATTATAGTATTCAGTGGCAGTGTTTGCATATGTAGTGGTTGAGAGCAAAAGATGCAGACACAAAATGTTTTCATGGTATGGTATCCAAGAGGAGGCGTCTTAATTCGATTCTCAGTATTGAGGTTAGGGGTGTGTGTGTCGAATGGGTAGAGTCAACGAGAAGCACAATGTTTAATCACTTTGAAGGTCATTTTAAATCTACCAAATCCATCTGCATGGGCTTGGATAACTTGCAGTTTAATTCTCTCCCGCTAATGCAAGTTGAATTATTGTTAGTTGGATTTAGTGAAGATGAAGTCAAACGAGCAATGTGGGATTGTGACAGCTACAAAAGTTCAGGTCCAAATGGTGTATATTTTGGGTTTGTGAAAAAGTTTTGGGAGAACATAAAAGGTGATTTTATGAGATTTTGGGGTGATTTTCATGTGAATGAGAGGTTGATAAAAGGATCAAAATTCTCTTTTATAGTTTTAATTTCCACAAAAAGATAATCCACAAGTCTTATTTGATTTTAGACTCATTTTGTTAATGGGGTGTATGTATAAAGTTTTGTCAAAAGTGTTGGCAAATAGATCGAGTCAAGTGATTGGTTTATGTAGTAGCTAAATCTCAATTAGTGTTTATTAAAGGAAGACGAGTTTTGGACGAGATCTTAATTGCAAACAAAGTGGCCGATGAGGCATAGGGCCTATGAGTTAAGGCGTTGATCAGTAAAATATGAAGTGGAAGTTGGGGATTTAGGGAGGCAGGTTGAGGGGTATGTATGGTGGAAGAATATTTTTGCGGAAGAGTTGGTATTGAAGAAGAATGGTTTGATAAAAAATTGTTTTAAATTTTTTGAGAATAGGAGTAATATTTTTTTTTGGAAGGATCATGGTTGGTTGGTGGGGTTTTGTGTGAGAAATTTAGTAGGTTATTTCATTTGTCTTTGCAACAAGAGGAAAGTGTTGGAATTGTTGTGGATGGAGGGTGTTCAAGGGTGGAGATGACAGAGGCAGTTGTTTGTGTGGGAGGAGGAATTAATGGAGCAATGTATAATTTTATTGACTAACATTCATTTGCAGGTTAATCTAGCAGATACGTGGTCATAGAATAATACACAAAGAAGATTGTATTCGGTAAATGAGGCATATTTTGTGTTGCGGGAGGAGTTTGTCGTAGGTGTCACTACACCTCCATTTCAAGACCTAGTGTGGCATCCTTTTGTCCATTCAAAAGTATCATTATTTGTGTGGAGGTTGTTTCAAAATAGTCTACAAAGGATAAGTTGTTATGCCGATGAATCATTTCTTTTGAAGATCAACAATGTGTAGCAGGTTGCGGGGAAGTTGAAATAACCTGTCATTTAGATCCGTGTGGTGTATGTCTTGAATTGGTTTGGACTATCGAGCGTGTTTCCTATGGATGCAATCAATCACACTAACCAATTTGATGGTCTTTTTTTTCTTGCGGTCGTGTAATGCGTCAAAAAATTAATTTAATTTGGTTTGCAATGAAGTGAGCGATTTTGGAAATCAAGAAATGAAGATATTTTTTGTTCATACGTTTTGAATACAAAACTTATTGTTGAGAAAATTAAAATTTTAGCATGAAGGTAGATCAAATTACATGTAAAAGGATTTTGTTATGGGTATAATCAATGGTGCTCTCAACCCTTAGTGTATATTGACATAGCTTGTGGTTAATTGTTTTGCTCCTTGTTTGAGTAATTTAATTTGTGTTTCTAGTTTATTTTGGTCATTCGGATGAAAAAGTATAAACTTTATTTTTTTTATTGTTCTAAGCACCTCTTGTGCTTAGAATGTTTCTTTAATATATTAATTTTTTACTTGTTCAAAAGAAAAAAAATATTACTCATCATGTAAAGAAGAATTATTTGTATAATGTTTAAAAGTGTAATTAAAATCGATAAGCATTTGCATAATTTTAAATATTGAATAATAGATAAATATGAATTTTTAAATATTGAATAATAGATAAATATGAATATGAATATAAAATAAAATAAAATATTAGTAATATATAAATAAAATAATTACTAATTAGAAAAGAGTGAATTATTTAGGAAGAAAGTTTTCGCTCACAATATGATTTCAGTAATTAATTGGATTTTTCCTTTCAATTTTTATAGAAAAATAAAAATGATTAAACTGCTTTTTTGAAGTCTGGAATAAAATCTCGCTTGCATCTTGTTAGGGTTGTTTTTTATTCTTGTTATTATGCTTGTTTTTTTTTAAGTATATATGTGATAATATTTGTTTTTTCACGACTCACTGATTATACTATAGGAAACAATGAAATTGTGTAAAAATATAAAAATATTCTGATTAATCTAATAAAGGAATTCATAAATACATTTATTGTCATATCATATATATGATTGAAAGCATGGTGGCTGGTTGGAAGAACAATTATTTAGTTAATAGAGCACAACGAGTAATCCTTATTAAATCAATCATACATTCTCTACCATTTTATGCTTTCATCTAGAGGGATTAAATTGGTCAATGCGTGAAATAGGATCATCAATGATGATCCTATCTATCATATGGTGCCTTACATACACATCTCTTATTCTCAATTGTAGGTTCAAGATGTTTTTAACACTTATTAGTGTTTTGAAAAAGAAAAAAAAACACTTGTTAGTGAAATTTGAGAACATATATAGATGCGATTATTCCTCGTGAAATCAAGTCTAATAATCACAAATATTTCTTTTTTGATGATGTAAGGGATATCTATATTTTGGGAAAATATGCTACAACCTAATATATACTTTTTCAATATTTCGTATTAGTGGCACCTTAGCAACCAACCTTCAACTCTGGATAATGCTTACTATTGGCTTTGGAAGGTGAAATTCCCTAAAAATATCATGTTGAATCATTTGAAAGTTTCAAAATCAATTGTGCTATTGATAACATTTTTCATTTGAGCTCATTGTTAACTAAATTCATTTGTTGCACTCCATTAGCAAAAGATTGTTTCCTTCTTTTATTGTGACTAATGTCTACCATGAGGTGTCTTGGTCTCACCCTTAAACAAATTTAGTTAATTTTAATGTAGATGGTAGCTCCTTGGGAAATTATTGCAGAACGAAGTTGAAGGTTTACTATGGAACTCTTTATGGAATTGGCTTTCTACTTTTTTCAAATTGTGGCTTTTACAAACTATCTTTCATGGTATGTGAATTTCACTCTAGGGGTTTTATTGCATTGATCATTGAGAGGGTACCTTTTGATCACCCTTGTACTTCAATTGTGTATCACATCTTGTGACTTACGACTCAAAATTAACAATTATCCTTCATTCACTCCTTGAGAGAGGGTAATACTTCTTTGAACTAGTTGGTTGAGTATGATGTTTCCATCAATGATCCCTTGTTTCTTTGGGATGATTGTCCTTCCCAACTCTCTATGTATTTATTGGTTAATACTAGTGGTGTAGTTAGGGTTAGGCCTTAGTCTCGTCTTTTATTTTTCTTTCTAATAAATAAACTTTGTCAAGAATCTATATCATTTAATTCATTAGTTAACTAATTTAGATTTAAGTTTTTTCAATGAAAGCGGTTAAGAGTGGACTTTAGCTCTCCCACCATCACCATTATCGGAGTTGAGAAGTGTGTCTTTGACGGAGTTATGTTTTACTGCCCACTCATATAAACGTATCAAATAATAAATTTGAAAAGTCATATATTATTATAAATAATATAATAAATTATTATTAGTATACAATAATAAAATAAAATTTTAAAAAGATAAATGAGTCTATATGCTAAAAGATAAATAATTTTTTTTATAGTAGCGGGACATGTTTAAGGGTGGGGCACACATGCATCATGTCAATACTCATATTGGATTAAAGCATAGGTTTCCCATTATAATTAGTGATTTTACATGGTTAGAGTAATATTAACTAAAAATTATGTTTTTTATTTTGACTTAAGATAAATATTTGTGTTATGTTAGTTATTTTCAATTTAAACTTCATTCACAATTTTACTATTGTCATGACACTTTGTATATAAGCTTTTGTTAAATACACAGGTTTGATTATTTCAATTCCAATAAAATGGTAGTAATATAAAATTTTCTTCTGGATTGATTTTTTTAAAGGTTTAATTGCAGTTTTAATCTCTATATTTTTATTGATTTATAAAATTGATTCTCTTATTTTAAAAGTCGACAATTTTGATACTTTTTTTGATTTTTTAACTAAGAAAATAATTACGTGAGATACTTTAAATAATGTGACATATGATACGATCGTATAAAATGATTAATACTCATGAAATTGAAATAAAACGCTGTAAAAACTTAGATTTCAACTTTAGATATTTTTCATATTTTTAATTTAATTAACGAAATATGAATAATTAATGCATTTAGATGGTTCTATATAACAGAATTATATGTCATGTTATTAAAAATATGTTACATCGTCATTTTTTAGTTCAAAAATATGAAGGAGAAATCAAAACTGTCAACTTTTAAAATAAGAGAACTAATTTTGTAAATTAATAATAATAGATAGAATAAAACTATAATTAAACCTTTCTAAAATTATCATAGATATAAATCAATACATAGATATGATGACATATATCTAGCAAGAAAATAGTTCGTTAGGTTAGAATGATAGAAATAATTCCCAACCTTTGATCAAAATATATAAAAGAGACAATTTAAAATGTTCCAACGAGAAATAGACATCTTCATCTTCTTCTTTCGATCTCCCCCTAACCTAACGCATATGTGTTACACCATTTTCAACATTTTTTTTTGAAAAAACTGTTTTCAACTTGTTCCATGTCCACCATCAGACATTGCTATCAATTGCAACCACCATTGCTATGCAAATAATTTTACAGAAGAATAATTCAAATACTTAATGCAAATGCCTATTACGGCTAGATCTATTATTCTAGTTCTAGTATATGCTAAATATTTTGACTATTATTTTGTTGTTCTTTTCATGTGTAGATTTGCAGAAATTGTAGGTTAATATTAATAAAAGCTTTGGTCATTTCAAGAAAAAGGCATTAAATATGAACTATTTCTCGTGTAGCAAGTTCCGTTAAAAAAATTATAGCAAGTTAAAAGATTGTATAAAAATGGTGGTGACAATAGATACGATTATCGTCACTCTAGTAGATAATGGTATAATCACTTCAATTGGATACAAAAGAAGATGAAAATAATACTTGATATTTTCTAATACAAATGTAAATTCAAGTGTTTTAGTTAAAATAAAAATATATAAAAAAGTTGTTTAATATCAACTACTTATTTTAATATAAAGGTCAAGAATAATCACTCTTATGGTCTTACCCAAAAAAAAAGCTTTTTTTGTCGGACAAAACTCACACAAACTAATTTCTCACAAAATAAGGACCTACATATATATTTCGAGTTAGTGATATAATTGAGTATCAAATATACATGATATAGGTGAATCTCAATGTTCAATGCCTATACATTACCCAATAAAATAATAAAACAAGTAATGTCTATTTTGAATCTTACTCAAGATCTCACATCACAAAGAACCAAAGGGAAGTTTGTCCAAAGTTTGTATACTTTGCATCCATGCACGAAACAATTCTGCAAGGTAGTTATTCCAAATTAGACAAAAACCATGCACTTTAAGTTTCACATACAATCTCAATTCAACCAAAAGTACTACAAAACAACAACTTTAGTTTAGTTCCTTCACTTACACACACACACAAACAAACCGCCCCAATCACAAAACGACATTAATATTAAACCTCCAAAACAACAATTATAATTATAGCAAAACTAAAATAAATAAAAAAAACAACGTGGGTCAAACTTTTTTAATGCCGAATATTGAATAAGATTTAATTTGATTTTGTTGTTATTTTTTACTTTTTTATTTTCTCTCTTCTCCTCCATCCCCAAGTATAAAACGCCAATAAAATCATGTGTTAACACAAAAACATAAATAAAAACCCTAATACCCCCAATGCAAATAACAAATCCCTAAACAGTTAATCTCCACCGTCACCACTATAAAATCCAACGGTTGTAGAGTGTGGAACACTCGTGCTTATCACTCTTCTTCTTCACAGTCATTATTCACTTCCTCACTGATTCTATTTCTCTCCTAACATGAACCAAAACATCATCGATTCTCCACGTTCTTCTCTTTCACTTTGAAGAACAACAAAAATCTTGATCTTTATTTTAATTTCGACCCATTAAGAAAATCGTAATACCCATCAATAAAAATATAATCTTTTTCAGCTTCATTGCTTAATTTTCAGCTGGGTCGTAAAAAAAAAATCGAACTTGTTTTATAAAGGTGTCATTTTTAACTGTTTCTTGTTCAAAGATTGAGTTTTGTTCTTTTTTTTTTGTTGCACTTTTGTGGAGTTAAGTATTTTTTTTGTTTTTATGATGGTGAGTGATAGTTATCAGAAAATGCTATCTGATGTAGCTCGATCAATGGTGAAGAACGGTGATTACGGCGGTGAAGATTTAGGTGTTTTGAGGCGGCAACAACAAGAGGTGAATGAAAGAGAGAGGGAAGTTGCGAGGTTGAGAAGTGGGTCGGCGCCTCCTACTGTTGAAGGGTCTATAACGGCGTTTGGAGGTTTATATGGTGGTTCTCCGGTGAGTTATGGTGGTGGAGGTGGAAGGGGTTTTGGGAGTGAGGAAGAGCTTCGTGCTGATCCATCTTATGCGAATTATTATTATATGAATGCGAATCTGAACCCAAGGTTGCCTCCTCCTTTGAAACCAAAGGAGGATTGGCGTTATTCGCAGCGCGTTTCGAAGGTTGGTGGGATTGGGGATCGGAGGAGGGTGAATGGTGAAGGTGGTGATGATGGTGGACATGGAGAAAGGTCTATCGGTTCTGAATGGGGCGGCGAAGATGGGTTGATTGGCTTGCCGCCGGCATTGGGTATTGGGAGTAGGCAAAGGAGCATTGCTGAAATGTTTGAGGTGAGGGTTAAAAAAATTAGGTTTTTATTTTATTTGTTGGTATGAGATTGAGACTTTCTTAGTTAAACGTGTAATTGGAGTTCATTGTGTATATGTATGTTTGTGTGTTTTTAATTTCTTTCAAATTTATGTAATGTTTGTTGTATTCAAGGTTTTAAATTTGCGGAGATTCGCGCGGGATGGTGTATATTTTTTAAAAATTATGGTAGTATTATGTTTATTTTTTGAAGATTGATGATGGTTTGATACTTGATGAAGTAATGTTGGCAATCTTTCTGGATTATTACAATGGGATTTATATATTATGAAATTGATTAATCTAGTTTTCTGTTTTGTATCTCAAATGTAGCTGTTTACTTGTATCGGTATGTATTTTCATTCTAAATTGGTAGCATGTTTTTTGTTTTGCTTCCATTGTTTGAATTTCCGCTTTGCTTACTGGTTTTTGTTTTTCTAATTGTAGCTAAATTCAAAGAATTTGCTGATAATATTTGGAGATTCATTTATATCTGTTTCAAATTTTTTGTCTTGAGCGTTATTTTTGTGATGAACGGATATTATTATATTCATAATGATCATGAGCTAAAAGTCCCGACATTCGATAAATTATATGTTAAATATTGTTTTTATTGTATTGTCGTTTTGTTTACTTATGATGCTTCTAATATTTTCTTCATCTTGGTTTTCAAAGCAGGGTGAGATGAATACTGCGGCATCTGCCTCCAAGCATCCTCATCATCTCTCTGGCCATAATGTGTTTGATGACATTGCTGAAAAATCGGAAACTCATTTTGCTTATCTGCATCAAGCTTTGGATGATTTGCAGTCTGGCGGAAATAAGCAAGGCACATCAACCGTCCAAAATCTTGTTGGCTCGGCTTCTCAATCTTATGCTTCTGCTTTAGGAGCCACCTTGTCAAGGAGCAGCACTCCTGACGCTCAGTTTCTACCTAGAGCCGCTAGCCCTTGTATTCCGCCGATTGGGGAAGGGAGGTCTGGCACTGCTGATAAAAGAAGTTTCAACGGTCAAAACTCATTTAATGCTGCCGCTGCATCTAAGCTAAACGAGTCTGCAGATCTCGTATCTGCTTTGGCTGGCATGAATTTGTCCCAAAATGATGCAATGGACGATGATAAGCGTCCCCCGTCATCAGATTATAGTCATAATGCTAAACAGTTCCAATATTTAAACAAGTCCGATTCTGTACCTTATCTGCGTCATTCTGCTAACCATCCCTTCATGAAAGCAAGTAAAAGCGTCAATTTCGGATTGGATCTGAACGATGCTTCGTTATATGCAAGTGAACAGTTAGAACATCACAAGGCTGGTGGATTTTCTGTTAACTCCCATTTAAAAGGACCTTCTACACCAAATTTTACTGGCAGAGGTGGTTCACCTGCTCATTATCAGAATGTTGATATCTCGCACCCCAACTATAACATGGCTGGATTTTCTGTTAATCCTTCATCGCCGTCCATGATGGCAAGCCAGCTTGGAAGTGGCAATTTGCCTCTTTTATTTGAACATGCTGCTCCATCGTCTGCACTAGGAATGAATGCCATCAATTCTAGGGGATTAGGAAGAGGTGCAAATTTAGGACCTTTGTTGGCTGCATCTGAGTTACAGAACGCAAGCAGGTTCGGAAATCATGCTGCAGGTAGCACTCATCAGCTGCCATTAATGGATCCTATGTATCTTCAGTATCTGAGATCAAGTGAACTTGCTGCTGCACAGATGGCAGCCCTTAACGAATCGGCAAGAAATAGGGAACACACAAATAATTCATTAACCGATTTACTTGGCCTCCAAAAAGCTTACATAGAGTCTTTAATCGCCCCTCAAAAACAACACTTTTCTGCCCCTTACCTTGGTAAATCAGCTGGCATGAACCAGAATTCTTTTGGAAGTCCATCCTATGGTCTTGGCATGTCATATCCAGGAAGTCCACTGGCTGGTTCCGCCTTTCCGAACTCCATATACGGACAAGGTAGTCCTATGAGCCAAAGTGAGCGGAATATGCGTTTGTCTGGGATGAGGAATGTGGCTGGGGGTTTAACAGGAGGAGCTTGGCATTCTGACGCTGTTAGTAGTTTGGATGAGAACTTTCCTTCTTCCTTGCTTGATGAATTCAAAAGCAATAAAACCAAATGTTTTGAACTTGCTGAAATTGCTGGGCATGTTGTCGAGTTCAGGTGCGTAATGCTGCTTGTCATTCTATCTTTTGTTTCGTTACTTTGAACATTTAATTAACTCTTGTTTTTTATATTCTTTAACAGTGCTGATCAGTATGGAAGCCGTTTTATCCAACAGAAACTCGAAACTGCGTCGATGGATGAGAAAACCATGGTGTTCCATGAAATTATGCCGAACGCACTTTCTCTAATGACTGATGTCTTTGGTAATTATGTGATTCAGAAGGTAATTCTGCTCTTGGCAGTGGACTTGCATATTGTTTTTGTTATTGGTGGTATGTTCAAGTGCATGGCAAATTCATTATATAAAGGAAAAAACTTCCATACTTGCTCAATGCATGCCTAACTTATTTTGATTCGCCTATTCAGTTTTTTGAGCACGGAACAGCAGCACAAATAAGGGAATTAGCTGAACAGCTTACTGGTCATGTGCTGACTCTAAGTCTTCAAATGTATGGCTGCCGAGTTATCCAGAAGGTCTGCTCTCATTAACTTGTCTTCCTTATGATTGTTTTACCTCAAAATATCTTACTGTACATCCTATTGTTTTTATGATTGACAATATTCTATAACTGTATGTGATGGATTGTAAGTTGTTAACCGAATAAGACGCCACATTGGTGTGGCCTCTGGCCACTGCATGTAAGGCATGCATTACATTTTGTCATTGGGCAGCTGGTTTGCTTGTGCTAACGTCATCCCGCAAACCTCACTTCTTTTCTATGAAGCATTTAAACTCACAATTAAAAGAAGAAGAAACATAATTCATAATGAGAAGTGCTAACAACACGCACTCTAACACTATCTTTCCAACAATCTCTTATTGGGTGAAATTTGCTTAGGTCCCACCATTTTGGCAATGAGTTCCACATGAAATTATGGGATCTACATGAATTTCACAAAATAAGAGAGCGTGTGTTGGAAAGAGATTGTTGGAGCGAGTGTTACTAGCCCTTTCCATTCATAATTGTATTACACATAATTATCAAATTAGAGAGTTGATACTGTCCTAATAAGTGAGATACAAGAGAATAAAATCAGAATTAATATTGCACATAATTGGCCCCCTAGTTATGCTAATTACAATAAAGAAGAAGATTTTCGAGTTTTACCTAATCAGTCACACGATCTTACGATTTACCATCCCTGAACGAGTTGGATCACATGCAAAATCAGGATGCCGTGAGATCGCAAATATCGTGAGATCGTTCGATCTTGCAATCATGAAAAGATTATTTCCATATTCTTAGTCGGTTTGCTTGACCTAGTACCCTAAACTGCTACAGCGAGTCGCTTGACCCTTGCCTCCTCCTCTTGAATGACTTGCCGGCCAGCACCTGTGTTTTCTGTCCAGTAAGTGGTGGATTCTGACAAATCCACTTACTATGGTGCTATGCTTCCAGCGAACCCACTCCACATAAGTGGTGAGGAAGGGCGAGACTAAGGAGAAGGGTGGCAAGCCCTACGAGAATGGCTTTCCTCGAGTGAGCTGCGGCAGCAAACATACTTTGATTTGTTTTTATACCTGGATGGGGAATTAGGGCAGGCACCGATTTACAATTGGACTAACATTTTGTTTTGGGCCCATGTGTTCAATCATTAAAATGGGCTCTTTTTTATGGAAAAAGGGCTAAAAGTTCGAAACAAAAATGGGTAATTCAGGTTCATTAATGTAGTCTCATATCACTCATTTAATAAGCTTATATTTTTTATTTAAGTTTTATTTTAAACACTGCATTAAATTAATTATAATATAAATGGAATTAGGGACAAAATTGTGTATGCATATGTGTGTGCATTTGTAATTTTTCATTTTGGTAGGAATTGCGATCATTGCGTTGATATTAGAGTTTACTGTTATTCACCCTTTGTATTTTCTTCTGCATTGGCCAGGCTATAGAAGTTGTTAATTTAGATCAACAGACTAAAATGGTTACAGAGCTGGATGGTCATATCATGCGCTGTGTGCGTGATCAGAATGGAAACCATGTCATCCAGAAGTGTATTGAATGTGTTCCTGAAGATGAGATTCGGTTTATCGTTTCAACATTTTATGACCAAGTTGTGACATTGTCCACTCATCCATATGGTTGCCGTGTCATACAGGTAACAACCACATCTTTTTCTTTTATTGCTGAATTGATAACCATCAAGAGATTATGATTCTAAACTAGTCAAGTTTTTGATAAGCAGAGAGTCTTGGAGTACTGCCATGAACCGAAAACTCAACAGATTATGATGGATGAGATTTTGCAGTCTGTTTGCATGCTAGCACAGGATCAATATGGGAATTATGTTGTACAGGTTTGTTGCATCTCATTTTATTTTTCGGTTTAAATGTTTCTTTGTTCCTACAATTATGCCATTTTTGCTTTTAGTTCCTGTAAGTTTTTTCTTTTGTTTTTAGTCATTACAAATATACTATTTTTTGTATTTGGTCCTTCTTTGATTTATTTTAGTCAATGAAATATTTGTTTATGTTGGAATTAATCACTATAATATGTAAAACATTTGATTAGTCCCTCCAATATGAGCTGCATAAGGCTAAAATGAATGTTACACATATTACTGGACCAATTCCAATTAGAACAAATTTTGCAGAGACAAATCATTTTTAATTAAACTTTATTTTTATTTCCTCATTGGTTTCAAATTTGTTTTATTTTCGATATGTTTGCAGCAGTCACATGTTCTTGTGCCAAAATATTTATATCTCGGAACAATTATATGGTCAATTGGTATTGTAAATCATTTGAGTATGAGACACTGAATCAATTATGAATTTTCTTAAAGTAAAAACCATATGGTAGTAATAGTTTGTTTTGTGCTTATAATTTTTGTTGGATGATATATTATTGCCTCTTAAATTCATCTCATTTTCTTGTCTTTGATTGTTTAAATATTTCAGCATGTGCTGGAGCATGGCAAGCCCGATGAACGTTCTGCTATTATAAAGGAGTTAACAGGGCAGATAGTGCAGATGAGCCAGCAGAAGTTTGCATCTAATGTTATAGAAAAGTGTCTCACTTTCGGAACAGCTATTGAGCGTCAAGTCCTCGTGAATGAGATGATTGGTTCCACTGATGAAAATGAGCCTCTACAGGTTCGTGCATGAAAATGAGCACTTATCACATCATCTCTTTTTTGTTGCATTATGCTCCTTTTCGCCATCTTGGGCACGAATAGGGTTCTTACTTAAAATACTTGAATTTGTTTCTTTCATGGTTGTAACTAAGGTAAGTTATGCGTGCCATATCAGTTAATGTGTCTTATATAAGTTGAATCTATGATCAGATTTTTTTGTTAAGGGAATCTTGTGACCAAGGTTTTGTTTGTATTTTTGGTGGTTTTTTAGGTTATGATGAAGGATCAGTTTGCAAACTATGTTGTACAGAAAGTGTTGGAAACTTGTGATGACCAGCAACTTGAGCTAATTCTTAATAGAATAAAGGTTCACCTGAATGCTTTGAAGAAGTATACCTATGGGAAGCACATTGTTGCGCGTGTCGAGAAATTGGTTGCTGCTGGAGGTACTTTCAATCTCATATCTTTAATTTTCTAATTTTGCAATTGTCTCAACATAGGTTTTCAACTTATTTTGGTTTTCGTCTTTAGGCTCACTTGACATTGTTCACAAAACTTGCGTGTATATCAAAAAGTTAATTTGAAGAAAAAGTTAATTTTCCATTCAACCATGAAATTTGATAAATTGGATCTATTAACTTTTATTCCCAACTGGATGGTGTGGAATGATGTATTAGTGTTTTGCAATTGATGAGTCATTCTCAATAAGATTCATAGAATTTGGACTTAAGCATAACTGAACCATTAAAGCAAACTCAAGAGGTGAGAATTGTCCTATCCTTAGAAGGATGAATTTGGCTATATGTCTAGTTGATAAGGGATCTCAACACACTTCGTCACGCCGAGGATTGAACATCTGAAGTGTGGACAAATGTGAGCGACTCCAATAGAGAGATCTAGGATAGACTCTAATATTATATTAGTTTAGAATTGTCTCTTTCGCTCAACTCTACCCCAAAAGCTAACTCAAGAGAGGACAATTTCTCTAGTCAGTGTGGGACCTCAAGACACCCTCATGCTTAAAACTTGGTATCTAAAACATGAACAAATGCTTTTGGGATTGAGTTGAGACCTTAACCACTATCATGCATAATAAGCGGTTTACTCCTAGGCTTAATTTTAAATTGCCGTTGCGGTTACATTGCAAACTTTTATATTGCGGCTATGATGTTTTTGCAGAGAATTCAAAATCTGCAACATTGCATATGCAATTATGGTTTCGTATTGCAATTTAAAACCATGCTCCTAGGTGAATTAGTAAAGTCTAAGGGCCTCTTCCCATGTTTCCTGTTTTTATTATCACATGTAGATCCAATATTTTTCTCACCATTGTTTGTTACAATTTGTAAAAACATCTAAAATTCATAAAATATCAAAACATTATTTTCATTGTTTCTGAAAATGTATTCTTCAAACCTAATCTTTCGTCATTTCTCTATCACAATTGTTTACTACACGAGCGTTCCATCTCTTTGTCAACAATTTAAAATGAACATATTTTATCATAAAATGTTTTTAGAAAGTAAACAGACCGAAAACTATTGACAATTTGACATTTTTTTCTGGTAGTTTTAATATTCATTCAATTGTATCTTCATGAAAGTGTATTTATTTAACTAATAAAATGTTTATTTATTTGATGTTTTATGCAGAGAGGAGGATTAGTTTTCTGACACTAAATCATCCTGCACAGATGGTATAGAGGAAATGAAAGTTATGTACAGCTAACTGAGAAAGAAGGATAGTACAAGTGGCCAATCCTTTTTCTTCTTTTTTCTTTTTCTTCATATCTGGTACTGATAATAGCACTGTCTATATTCAAATAGACAAGTTGCTGATTGGAAAGTAATAAAATGTTAGTTGTACTTGAAAACTGTACATTTGTTAGTTTTGAGGAGATATAGCTAGAAAATCAGATTAGCTAAGGCTGAAAATATGAGCTAGTTTTAATGTTGTACAGGGAGGTGTTTGACTGTACAAATTTTTACTAGGTTTATCATAGGACAAACAAGTCCTTGTATTCCGGATATGCAAAACATGTTTTTATGAGCCTTTACTCTTTCAACTTTGTTAGTCTTCTTTTTATATCCTTTGCTCATTTTCTTAGATGTTTTGAGGGTTTTCATTAATTAAAAATAGTTTGCACTTTCGATTGAAGGTGTGTTTTGATGTCAGACACGACACTGATACATTGATTTTATTCGATTAATTTATTTTTTTTTTAAATTATTAGTGTCAATATGTCTGGTGTTCCTATCAGTATCTATATTTCATAAATTATATTTCATAAATTATAAGTGATGTATGATGCTGTCTTTACAACTCAATTTATTTATTTTTTGTTAGATTTTGAATTGTTTGATGTCTAAATGTTTCATCTCAAGGCTTTTTTCGGATCATGAGCTTTTGTGTATTGGAAGTATGAAGCAATTGTGATTCAATGTTTCTTCTTTTGCAAGTTTTACTATGGAAGTTTTCTAAGGGGTGTTTGATATCTCCTTTTATAAATTGAATATTTTTATTTTTTCAATTGTTTGTTTAATTTTATTTTGTAAAATGTTTTACAGAACTATTCTTGACTTTATTGTTTTTAAAACTTAAAATGAAAAATAGATTATTGTAAAAATGAGTTTTTGAAATTATTTTATGAAATGATTTTCAAAAGTACATAAATCAGAGCACCTAACAAACCTAAAGGGTGTTAGATTTATTTTATGTGTTGGAATTATTGCGTACATTGCTATGTGATGGAAATTAGGTAAGGCTTGTGTTGTTGAGCAAGGCAAATGCAAAAGCAAATAACTCTTTGACCTTGTTAATGATAATAGTAGTATAGTAGGTAATTATTTATAAAAGTATTATAAATTGATAATATTAGTGACACTTCAAGTTTTAAAGTAGATTTTATTTTATTTTTCATAAACCAAAATCCCAATCTTGAAAATCTCATTTTATGTTATTTTATTTTTTCAATGATCTCACTGTTTTTCCACACCACTTGTAAATCTCATAGGTTACTTTATCTAACCAATATAATTTTCTTTTTTAACTTTTTCTCCCTTTCTCCTTTATCTTCTTTTAAGAAACTTTGTCTTACAAAAGTTGCAAATAAACATGCTACTAGGCCAATGAGCTCCATACCATTCACAATAAAATTGAATTCAACCGAGAGACTCAATAACAATCTTACAAGCATTACAATCATACAACACACAACCCCAATTTCACAATTTCAAATGATAATAATCCACTTTGGATTGACAACAATCAATTAAAAAAAAAAGAAAACTAAAATACTTCTCTCCATCATTAGCATCATATCTCTCTTTTACAATTTGAATCTTCTACAACTAGTTCTACGGCGAAGTTGAGTGCAGATTATTAGATTAAGAAAAAAGTTTCTTTCTCTTGTAATTTTTTAATATTCAACCTACTGCACCATACAACCAATTGACTTTAGACGATTTAGGTTCTCTATTTGAACAATCAATCTGACGGACAAAACGTAACGACATACCTAGGTGCTTTACAAGTCCTAAGTCCCGCTGAATCATCATAAGCATAACTATAAGCTCGAGGACAAATGGTCTTAAAAAGAAGAGCAAAGACAGTTGGCTTACACATTTTAGGACTAGCAAACTCCCCAGTACAACAATAACTATCAGATTTTGCAGCCAAACAAGCACTCTTACATCCAACAACTTTCCCTTCCTTTTTCACAGCAAGTTGAAATGGACAACAAACATTCAAATCAGCTTCACAACCAGCTACACCACAACCAACACCACCACCTATAGGCTTCATTGAAACAGGAAGGTTAAATCCATCAACCAAACTAACATCATAGAAATGCAAATCTGATTGTGAAGTTCCAAGTGTCATTTCAATTAGGGTAGCTGGTGGGACACCACCATTGCCATTGCAGTTTAAAAGGCCTGCACAATCACCTGTTTGACATGACCCTTTTCCTGTTGTGTCAAAGCAACAACCTTGTCTTCCCCATATTCTACCTGACCATCCATTTGGGAGGTCTAAAACTACCTCTTCTCCACTACAAAGATGAAAACCACCATCTTTTGGTGATGTGTGCCCTGCACTTCCTAGGATTCCTGGCCACACACTCTCTTTGCAATTGTTAACCAATATGAGTTGTGTCCCATTTGCTACAACAAAAGAAACACCAAAGGAGCAATTAGCTAGCACACAACTTCTAAATATTGTAATTACGTTGCAAACACATGATATTGCGGCAAAATGAAGCCAATACAATTGCAATTGTAGTTGTAATGCCGATGCACAAACCTCTAAATACTTTACGTGTATGTTTGAAATTACGGCGAATTTGAAAAAATTATGATATCGGCGCGATTTTGTTGAAAATCTAAAGTGTAACTTTTATCAAAATTAGAGTAGTATATTGTTATTTTGATAAATTCACTATCAATCCAAATATGCACTACAGTGGCAACAATTGCAATTGCAAAGTAATTTTGAAGAATAAAGTGCATGTGTATTTTCATTAAGAAAAAGTATAGTAAAGAGTATGCAATTAGTACTCAAACTTTATGACAAATAAAAAGAAATCAAATTGACATTTAGTAATCTCTCATGCATTCTACTAGATTAATACACCAATCTAACAGAATCCTTAACCTTTTTTTTTATTAATAAACTATAACAACAACAAAAAATAAAAAAGACTTAATATGAATCAATAAATGTCATATAAAAAGTTGAACTGTTAAAAACCATTATAAACATGTCCTATAAAAAAAAAAGTGCATGTTGTTAAGAAGAGCAAGAGTTGAAAGTGTATATAGGAGTGAGGAAGATTGAAGGAGTGATTACCTGTGAGAGAGATGGAGATGAAAATGAAAATGAAGAGATGCAAGGAAGTAATAGCCATTGGAATATGGAATGGTGAACTGCTTTGTACTCTTCTTTACTATTTGTATATGATAATTCTTTCTTTCTTTTTAGCCATTATTAATTACTTTGCATTTGAAAATGGTTTGCTAAAGCAGACACTGTGCAAATTGGATCCCCTTATCTCATCTTCCTTTTGTGCTTTTTCTTTCTCTCTTTCATTCAAATTTTCTAACTTCATTTGCCACATGAAAAAGGACATACATCTCTAAACTAGTTTTACACTAGTCAATGAGAATATGCTAATTTGTAGATATAATTTTATTTCATAGACAAAATGTTATTGGTTAATTTGTTAGGAGGAGGGAAAATGTTACTAACTAACTAACAATGTTGAACCCTACAATTAGGCTATTTCTTTTTAAAGTTTATCTTTAAATACGTTTATAAAATTTGCTTAGGCGACAATATCTTGATTTCTAATTATTTTCACGTGAACATCACTTTCTTTTTCGACAATCATGGATAAATTAATGTGAATCCTATCACTTTGAAAAAATTTGTGAAAAGAATTTCAACGCAATAGATTGAAATTTAGGAATTATCTTGCAATGAATCAAATTGACTAATCAGCACTTTAAGAATTTAACAAATTCTTTAGTTATTATTGTTAGTCTTTCAATTGCATCTGCAAAGTTATTCCTTAGACATTTGTTTTTTCATGTACAAATCTCATTGTTTGGAGCAAAAAGATTTGGAGATCTATCAAGTCATAATGATGGAATAATATAATAGTATGTACGTGTGACACTAATTTATGATGTAATGGTTTCAAGTAATTTTTAAAAAAGATTAGAGCATTATTTATAGTTCAATTTAATATATTGACAAAAAGTGATTATCATATGGCATGGACGAAAAGAGAAATGCAACCAATTCGATTATCATCATAGTGCACAATAAATCTGAATACACTATAAAGGACAACAATCCAAATTATCCAATATAAACAAGATGATGATAAAAGTATTTGATTATCTCAAGTCTTAAGTTCTCCTCTTTTTAGGAGAATGCTTATATTCTTAAAATGTGTATACGCAGGTTCCATCATCACTTCTAGCTGTTGGGTCGAAGTTTGAGGCAGTTGGATCCGTGCAACCTTCAGGAACAGGAACATGTACTTGTTGGGCTGCTTGGCCTACATAATAATAATAATAATAATAATTAAAAAACCAAAAACTTTACATTCTACTTCATCCAATCATACATATTGTTTGAGTTTAAATAATTTTTATGTGACTAAGTTATCTTTGAAAGTTTTTGGGTAATTTATCCAACATCTAATAGAAATTAGCCACATAAGTAAATTTGCAAGTGAGACTCATAAACTAAATATTTTTTCACTTGTAAATTTATTTATGTGACTAGCTTTCATTGAATAATGAGTAAATTACACACACTTCTTCAAAGGTAACTTCAAAAAAACCAATAATTAATAGCAAACTAACAATGATGACCAAGATTATTTCAAACAATTTATGAATGCAAATTATTTCATGCTTGATGATATGTAGATAGGGTAAAAATTAAAGCTAAAATGCAAACATTTTATGAATGCTGCATGAAGATAAAAGATCTAACCATAGAAAGTTCCTCTCTTAATAGCATCATCATTGGCTTCACCAAGAGCAGCCTCACTCATGTACTTGTCTGCCAATTGGACTCTCTTCACATTCTCTTGTTCTTGGACAAGCATGTTACCATACTCCAATAGTTTCTCCACAGTCATCTTAGGCTGTTCAAATGTTGGAGGCCCTTCCTTTGAGTTAACAAGCTTCTTTCCAATGGTTTCAACACCAATACCAGAAATCCACTTCCTCACTTCATCATCATATACTCTAGCTCTCAATGCACCAAAGAAATCTGCAAAAATGCATTCCAATGAATTATTTATCATGTAAAATATATTGACATTAATTAATCTAGCAAGAAACTTACCAATGGATTGACCAGGGAAAGTATCAACAATCTTAACAATAGCTTCCTCAGAAATATTATCATGTTTAAAAATTCCTTTACAAACACCAACACGATCATCCCTAGTAGGTGCCCAATAGAATTTCTCCATACGTCCATCACGAATAAGAGGAGCATACAATGTTGAAAAATCATTACCAGTAACAATTATAGGTACACGTGGATTATCTTCCTTGTTATACATACCAGGTAGTTGAACATTTGTTGGATTATCAGCAATATTCATAAGTGTTGCATTTACCATTTGGTTGTTTACTGTGTACTGTGTTGTTCCACCCATTCTACCAGCTCCAGCATCAAGATCATTTATAAACAGACAACACATTTTTCCTTTTTTAATTATGTCTGCTGCTTCTCTGTATCTCTGTCTTATTAGTTTTGCTGGTTCCCCTGCGTTTCCACTTTCTAGTTCTCCAGCACTCATCATGATTGGGCTGATATTATTATATTCAAATTCATAAATACTCTATTCATTATCACACACATCAATATACTATACGATACTATACTATTCAAATTAACTTACTTGATTCCCATCTTGGCAAATACAAGTTCACATTGGAAAGATTTTCCTTGACCTTTACCTCCCCAAATACCAAGAATCAAAGGAACCTGTATTGTATAAGATAATTAAAATATTTAATATGTTTCTCTCTATTTTATCATAGTTATATATTTAATTAATTACATGCCTTAATGTTAGGTAGGGTCATGAAATTCTTGGTGATGTGAACAACAAGCTTGTCCATAAATGCAGGAGCAATGTAAAATCCATCCATA
This sequence comes from Cicer cuneatum, assembly GCA_037974295.1. NCBI lineage: Eukaryota > Viridiplantae > Streptophyta > Magnoliopsida > Fabales > Fabaceae > Cicer > Cicer cuneatum. The sequence continues at coordinate 57,779,109 of JBBPBO010000003.1, forward strand.
GTGTTGTCAAAGTTGTACCTGCAATAATAATGTTAGTTTCATATGAAAAGGGACAAAACTTTTTCAAATCATGACAATGAAAATGATAAAAAAATTTGTATATATTTCTAACTTACTGTTTGAGTCCAGTACTAATGTACTCATAAGAGCTCATCACTGCATAATGAGTTCCAGCATCTTGTGGAGCTTGGAAAACAGAATCAACCATACCCTTTCCTCTTGTAATATCTTGTTGATCATCTGAAATATCATAGGCCAAACCAGCCCATCTGTCTTTCTTAGTTTGCTTCTTCTCATCATCCTCACTTACAGCAACAATTTTCAAACTTCCACTTGAAACCTTTGAGTTGGTCATTCTTGATGTAACTTTCTTTAAGCTGCTTCCAAAGAAGGATGAACTTGGAACTGAGGTTACTGTTCCAGAGCTATTCAAACTCAGCTGCAATATCACACTATTAGTACTCATGCATGCACGGATAGTAATTTGAAAATATGAATTAATTGAATGTAATTAATGTGTCGGTTTTAGACACCAATATAACTTTTCTAATTTCTATATGTTTTAATTATCATGCCTCTCAAATAGGAAATATATAGTGTCATATATATGATATAGTCACACAATTTAGACCGTTAAATCGACTTTATAAATCGGATACAAAATACCGGTTAAGTCAAAATTAAGCTGTATGATCTTAATAGAACAGTCCCGATTGCTTGATTACATATTTTTCGACAATAGAAAATCAAAATTCATGTTTTTTTTATGAGTAGGAATAAAACTCAATATCATGTGATTCACATCAATCAGAAATACTATGCATCAATTACTTACACTAGACTATGATGGTATAAAAATAAGTGTTTCAAACCTTTGAGTAACTATTTGATATACAATTGTAACATAATGTTACAATCATACAATAATGATTTTGAGTATTGTCTATATAAATAATTTAATAAAGTTACTTAAAAGAGCATAAGAAGCAGAAAAATTGATGAGTAGGTTAAAGCAAAACATACTGGAGTTCCACTGACAGCTCTAATAGCAGAGACCGAAGCAGCCATGACTATGTTGTGTTGTGTTGCAGAGAAAGAAAAGTAAATTTGTGGTGTTTTGAAGCTAGCAGATATATTCAAAGGGAATGATTTATAGTAGTTACTTAATTGAGTGTACATAAATTCACATCATATCCAATATTAGCTAAGGGTTCATAAGATCCACACAATGAAGATTAGTTTACTGCCACGTGGCAATCACAAATGTCTTAGACACCTTGAGACAAAGATTTTCAAGTTGGAATTAAAGCCTTTTCCAACTCTATCTGTTTCAAGCAATAGCAACAGGTTTTTGTGTCATTGGAATAAAAACAAGTGTTTATCATTAATGCCCTTAAATTTTTCTTTTATTTTTATGAAGTTTAATTTAATTTTACCAGCTACAAAAACATTCCCATTAGGTCTAGAAATAGAATGCCACTATATGAGCACATTAATATCTATATTTAGTCCTATAAAATTTCAATTAACATTTTAATACTTAATACAGCTCAAAAAATTGAGTAAAAAAACACAGCTCAAATATCAACAAAAATAAATAAATTCTGATTTTTTTTAATAAGAAAATAAAAAACTTCTACAAAGGTAAACCTCTGTTCACAGAAAACAAAGAACAGCAAAATACAGATTTCATATTCAAGAAACAAATTATAAACTACATATCAATTCGTTTCTTTTTAAAATATAATTTTTCCTTCATTTTCTCATAACATACCTCACAAAATATAGTTACAATTAATAAATTTAGACAATGTGATTTGAAACTAAATAATGTTTGTGATATCTCATTAGGCCAATTTCTTCAACCTTGTATTAAAGGAGCGATTGAACCGAGATTACAATGAAATGTTTATTGGATACAACATTTCAATGTTAATTACTTCGAAATATTTGGTGGTATTAAAATATCAACCTCTTACCAATAAATTAATTAACACCTCTTAGACATGAAATTGTTACAATGCATAAAATAATACTTATAGAACTAAAAAGAAAAAATTGATGTATGTGCATCACGCGGGCTACAACATAGTAATGTTACTAATTAAATATAGGAAGTTGGTTAAAATATACTAATATTTTGGACTGCTAAGCTTTTTTTATTTTATTTTTTATTTTTTATTGTTTATATTCCGAACCAACTTATGGAGTCATATTTGGTAAACTATTATTAGTTTATGTAAACTAATTAGTTTATCAAATATGAAAATATCAATCATATTTAAGGGGTTTATCAAATGTGTCCTTAGGGTATTTATTTTATTTAGGATTTTAAAAGTAATTTTTTTTTGTTGAAAAAACTAATTTTTGAATTTTTATTGAGTTGAGTATATAAATTCTAGGCTTATCTACAATTTGGGTCAATTTTTTTAACAATTTACGAAATTGATTCATTTAGTTTAAAATTTGACAGTTTTGTTTCTTTTCATATTTTTTTTAATTAAAAATAATAATGTGACATATTTAAAATGATGTAAAATACAATGTCAACAACATCTAAATATATTAATTTTTTATGTATATTAATTTGATGATAAATATAAATTATTTCAAAATTTGAAATGAAAGATTTTATTATAATTTATTGCATATTAATAATTCAACATCATCTATTTATAATATATTAAATAATATAAATGAAATACTACAACTTTTACTTTTAAGTTTTTAAATATGGAGACAATTTTATAAATTGATAAAATATGGTTACTTAAGTTGAAATTAACCCTAAATTTTAATATGAAATTTCTTCCTTTAACTACTTTAAAATATATTATTAAAGTATATGTTAGTATTTAACAAAAAGTATTTACCCTCATGCCACGTTATGTTGGGATAATATTTCAAATTCATGTAAATTGTGAAACAATGATGATGATTGATGGATGCATGATAGAGAAAGAGAATTTCATCGTTAAACTCGAAGCCCAAAGTTTTTAATCCAGCAGCTCATAATTACATTCCCTTCTCATGCAAAATCCATAGGTCAAAGACAAAAAACTTCACAGTTTTGAAGTGACACAAACCAGAAAGTTAAGTAAGTGTAAATAGCATTTTCCTCCTTTCCAATGCTCGTTTGGATGCATTCAATTTATTTTATCTGTAAAATTGACTTTTGTATTTTGTACATATTAAAACATAAATCACTTAATCTTTAATTCATTTTTAATGAGAATTAATTTTTCATAATCAATTTTTGTAAGAGCAAAACTACTCACACACTTATAACATTTTCAATCCAAAAAAATTAAAGAACAGTAAATTGTATGTTTGATACTACGGTAGAAATCTCGTTCTAACTTCTCGCAAAATAACAAAGCTTTAATACGTAACTCTTCATTTGATGTTCATTTGGTGTTCTTTCACCATGGAAACAAACAACCACTAAACACAAGTTTAAAATAAGTCAATTCAATATTATTATGATGACACCGTTATTTTATTCAAATTTTAAAAATTAATTTTTGTGAAAATAGTAATAAGACATCGTAATTTTATCAAATTTTAAAAATTAATTTTTGTGAAAATAGTAATAAGACATCGTAATTTTATCAAATTTATAATCAGTATTGTTAATTTAAACATGTATAAATATTTTTTTTCTAAAAGCTTAAAAAATTATTGTAGAAGGCTGTGTGATATTTAACCTTTCTTGATTTCTTCTTAGTTTCACCAATATCACAACCTTACCTTCATAACACAGCATTACAACAATCACCACGAGAACATAGAGAATACAATAGAAACTCTTAATTAGACCAGCTAAGCCAATAAAAAACACATAAGATTTGATCATAAAGTACAACCAATTGTATTTACTTCTCTAATTACAGAGTATTTATTATACTTTTTCTATTATAATTCATGCTTAAAATTTATTGTGTATAATTTGAGTTTAAATATTAAAAAGAAAAACATTTTTGTTACTGATTGTGTGTGTGCGAACTTGAATTATTTATCACTTCTGAAATGAACACAAAGAACTACAGGGGTTAGTCTAACACACCTAAAACTAAGACTATAATTTAAGTGGCCAACAGCTAATCCTGAATTATGGTGTGATTATTAATCATTAATATGTTCACATAGAACAAGTGGATATTAAATTAGGCTCATTAAATGACCATTAACAATATCTAGACAAAAAAACTCCACTGAGTCATGAACTCTATCCTAACAAAACTAGATTAGGTAAAGCATGCATTATACTTTTTAACTCCAAACTAATAAAATTGATTATAGTATTATATAGTATCAAAATTCCTTCCAATCTCCAATAAATAATGATGATTGGGAATTCAATAACAGTGACCGCATGAGGAAAAAAAATTTATGAATCAAAGCCCTTTTGAGGCACAAAAGAGGAAAAAAATTCCCTAATTGATATTGACAATGTAGGCCACAAAAGAGACCCAAAAGAGCATACTTTAAAACAAAATGAAATAAATAATCAATTGATTGGAGTAATCTGTTTAATAAAACTCAGTTAATCAAAAATTCTTAAAATTTTGACGTAACTAATTTTATTAAATTTTATTTATCTCCCACCATATTTTAGATTATGAGAGTTTTTATAGTATCAACATCTTTAATCAAAGGCATCTTTTGATGTTCGACACGTGTCGGCGACACCGATATGACACTAACATCTTGATCATTTTTTCAAATTATTATCGGTGTCAATATAACAGTTTTAGTATTGTGTCAATCGTGTTTCATAGATTAGGGTCCATTTTCTTTTGAAATAGGAGGAAGACAAAAAAGAAAGCAAAATGATAACAGAACGTGCTTTGAAAACAACAAAAAGAATTGGCCCTCATGTGATTGCTATAAAATGTTAGATTCTATCAAACTCTTCTTATCCAACAAAAATATACTAGTATTATAGTCTTAGTTGTACTATACAACTAGAAAAAAATTAGAAAATGACAGGGTTTGGCTCATCTTGTGGAGCATGCAAGTTCCTAAGGAGAAGGTGTGCTAATGATTGTGTATTTGCTCCTTACTTCTCTTATGACCAATCTTCAACTCATTTTGCTGCTGTTCATAAGGTTTATGGTGCTAGTAATGTCTCTAGATTATTGTCACATCTTCCTATTCATAGTAGAAGTGATGCTGCCATCACCATTTCTTATGAAGCCTTGGCTCGCATGCAAGATCCTATATATGGCTGTGTTGGTCATATCTATGCATTGCAACATCAGGTTAATTTCTATGCTCTCACCCTTTACCCAAGATTTTAAATCGTTGCAGTAATAGTTTTAAATTACAGTTCAGTCATGTTGAGAACTTCTATATATTGTTCTAAAATGTGAGCAAAAGTGTCAAATGTAATGATAACAATGATTGTGATGTTGCAGAGACTTTTGAAATTGTTACATTGCGGTCGCAATTGTGGTTGCATAACACAATTTTTAACCACATTTTGTGTGATGTCACAATCGCATTGTGATCTTTGATATTGAAAAAATTATAAGTCAAATGTGTTTGATGCAACCTTAATCACAAAGACAGTGGTAAATACATCAACAACTTTAATGTCGCATCCCAAATTATTGTCGCAGACGATAAAAAATGCAATATATCAAACTCATGCATCGCACAAGTCAGCGATCTAATATTTATAAGTTTTTTGATTCATGTAAAGTTTAAAACTTTATAATGTGTATTTGTGTAGGTTGCAAGCTTGCAAGAGGAGATAGATATACTAGGAAGTCTAATAGCAAATTCAAATGTTAGTGTTGTGAATTATGACAATGTCGAAACACCAATGAACTCAAACAATGGAACACAATATTACCATAATCAAATGGCTAATTTTCTTTCACATGAAGGAGGAGCCACATACCAAAGTTTCAACTCATACATGGATATGGAACTTCCTTATGCACATGGTTTGGCAGAACCTTTATATGGTGATTCTAATTCCAATCCATTAGAGAAGTTCCTTTCAGGAATTGACCAAGAGGGATTCCTTAACCACCCTTGGTTCAAGCATAATGAAAACATGAAGAACTAGGAATATTAAATTATATTTACTATAGATAATATATAGTACTTATCCAACTTTATAGTGCTTATCCTACTTTGTACAAAATGATTGCTTGAAATCAAGGTTTTGTTGGATGTATGGTACGTTTACAATAATAAATCATATAGGCAAGAGTGTAATTGAGTTAGATTAATGCAGCTTCCATAATCTTTTTAATTTTCTTGTAAAAAAAGTTACAATTGGCTATATAAATCATAGTTTTGTATCATATGTTTAATTAGTTTGAAAACAAACTATTTACGGCCTCTACATTTATAATGACTACCACTCTATTTAATAGTTCTACCACTTTATTTATTAGAAACTTCAATATGTAGCTTCTGGTCCAATTTGTTTTTAGTGTTTTTCAAACACGCATATTAACTAGTAGTGCTCATTTCTCACACATTCATGCAATTCTATCATCTATCTATATAATTAATTAATTAGTACAAACTAGAATAATTGTCTATCAAGTGGAGTTTGATTGGCTTCGCACAAAATAAAACAAAACAAGCGAGACTTGGTCACCTGCTTAGATGAAATTAAATTATTTTATTACAATAAAAAAACTAAATAATATTTTGTTTTAGTTACTACAAAAATAGTTTTTTTATTGATTCTAGACATCATGTAAAATGACTCTTTTAGGGTATGTTTGGTTATGAGGAGAAATAGAAAAAAGAGAAAGAGATGAGAAAAAGTGTAAAAAGAGATAAAAAAAATAGTAAATTTAATGTTTTATTTGCTATACTTATACTTAAAAATTAAAAAAATATATTTTTATATTGTTTGTATTTTATTTTTATCAAAATTAATTATTATTTATTATAATGTAATTAAAGGATTATATTATTTAATTAAGTTATTTTTCAATATAATTAACAAATTTAATTTAAGTAATATATTTTTATTAGTTGCTTTTAACATAACTTAACAAAGCATAGATATAAGTATTAGATTTTATTATAACTAACACGTTACGTTACATTCACATAAAATTCAATTGATAAAAAGAGACATGATGAAGTTACACAGCAGATAGATAAAAATTCACGTGGAAAATGTCTTGCATTATAAAAACATAAATAGATTATGAGGAGAGATTTTAAAAAGGTATGTGTCCCGTGACAGTAGTGGGCAAGTTAAAGTGAATGAATCAAATAACAGTAATAACAGTATGATTTGATAAAAATAATATTAATTTTGATAAAAATATTTTTTTATGCATGGTAGTGGTTTAGAGTTATTATTTTTTAAATAATTTGTTGTCTAATTTTATTTAAATAAATAATTTTTTTACAAATTTTGTTTTTTATTTATTTTGTACATGATTTTGTCATTTGAATAAGACAGAAATAATTATATAATTTTAAGAAATAATATTTTAAAATAAATAAGTTAGTTAAATAAAAAATCAGATTAATAAATAAATAATCTATTTAGTATAATTTTAAATTATTTATAAATAATTTATTTATTATAACTTAAAAATAAATAAATTAGCTAAATAAAAAAATATTAGATTAATAAAAAAATTATTACTAATTTAAAAATATTTCATCAATTGATATAAAAAATTTATTTTTAATTATGAATATCATTTTATGCCATTTTATATTTTTAAGCTAGTGGAATCATTAACTTTACCAAAAACTTCAATTAACAACTATAATCTATTAACTAATTTTTACAAGACAGAGTCCACACTAAAACTTGAAATACTTAGAAAATAAACTAATTTACTTTGTAAAAACATTTTGTATTTTCATTTCTTAAATTTTTTTGTTCATTTTATTTTGATAAAGAATCTTAAAGTGAATAATTGTCGTGGAAAATAGATGAATTATGAAATGTTAGCCAATAAATATGCATTTTTAAAAATAATAAAACAGTTTTTTTTTACATTTTCGTTGGTTTTAAAAATATAGACAAAATATTCATTTCAATAGTTTAACTTCTTATGAAAAAGTAAAATTAACACAAATTTTTGAATAAAAAATGTTTTTACAAACTAAATGGCTCCTAAAGTGTCATTTGAACTTGTTAATAAGAAGATCATAGACTTTTAAAGTGGATCATTCTAATGAAATAGGAGACAAAAATATCAGTAGAGATGATGTGTTTCCGAAAATAATCAAAATTATACTTTTGCATTTTTGTTATTTTTTAAAATACAAATAATTATTCACTTCAAAAATCGTTTATCTTATCGTTGTCAAATAAAATTAATAGAAACTTTAAAAAATAAAAATAATTTTTTTTTACAAAGTACAGAAACCTTAATGTGATATTGGTTTTTGATTCCAATTTTAGTTTTAATCACAAAAATGTCACTTTATTTTTACTTTGTTTTCTAAGTTTTGTATTAAAAAAAGATGAAAACAACACAAAATTATTTTTATTTTTTCTTTGCAGAATTTTAAACTAAACGGAAGATAAAGTGACAACAATGTCAATATTTTCATTAAAATTTAAAACATAAAATGTTTTCTTAAAATCTAACACACCTTTCTATTTTATCTCTACTCAACTTCATTTCCATTAACATCTACAAAAAGATATCAATATTCACCTGAAAGCAGGTCAGGTACAGAAATTTTGGAGTCTAAGAATTTTTTAAAAGATATTTAATATCATTTAAATTTTTCATTTTTATATTAACAAGAGTTGCAGAATCATTTATCAAAATTTTGTAAGCAAGCAATTTTAATATTTCACTCTTAACATATAAGTTGACTAAGTCGTTAATATAACTAATAGCATTGTTTAATTTTAAATATGATTAAAAAAATTCATTCAACCGTAACAACTATATTCTCCATAATACTCTATAGGTAATATATCCATTTCAAAAAGTATATTTTGACATAACTTTATACTTTTATTGATGTATTAATTTCATATGTTAACAATGATATATTTTGCAACAATTCGCTTCAAGGTCTTTAAAAAAATATGATGATGAAGTTAATAAAAGATAAACAATGAGAGAGTTCTATTTTAACAGAAGAAACAATGAGAGAAGAAATAAGTTTGAAGTAAATAATTAAATTGTACAATACCTATATTTATATAGATGGTTAGACCAACAAATCTCTCTACAAAATGAAACAAACTATACACTTCAATTTTGAAAATACAAGAGTCGATAAAATACTTGGTTACTAATCAACAACTATTTTATTGCTCACTTTTAGTAAATAAGTTTTTCGCAACTACACATGCCTAATTAATTGGATCTTTTATTTTGTCAATTCATTCCTAATTATTCTACCTAATTGAGCTCCACATTGTCACAGGAAGTGGCTTCTGACTTTAATTGTAAACTTGTGACACTAAACCATCTATTTATATAGAAAGTAAATCTCCCGTCTCAAAATAAAATATTTTTGTTCTTAAAATAATCCATCCTTTTAATTTTCAATGGACTTCATTTAATATAAATTTAAGAGATGTAATTATTATGAATATACAAATATACTCTTACTCCAAAATTTGACACATAATTCAAATTGAGGGTAATTTTGATTTTGTTGCTTGAGAGATTCGTGGCTTTAGCATCATCACCACACCATCCTTCTCAAAAGTCACTCATTTTGAATTTTATTCTACAAGTTGGTGTCTTTCTCTTCAATGTATAGTTTCATTTTCTCCTATTTAGAGAAAGGATCAAGATACGGTCTCTTGATTTATGCATGACCATAACTCCTTTGATGGTAACGGTTTATGTAATTATATTATTCAATGGTCCTATTTACTTTCCCTTATTTATATTCATGTAATTATTGTCTGCATAATTGTAATATTAAAATTGTGTATATTTAAAGATAGTAAGTAAATGAAGGAATATAACATTCTGTTAAGACAAACTCTCAATTTTAAAGTTTTGATGAAAATAAACAAAGGTTAATTAAAAGATTGTTAATTATGATTCTAAGTATATTGTTAATTTAACCTGTGCTTTTGAGTGTGTTAATTCAAAGATAGGTTTCAAAAGAATCAAAGAAAACAGCATCAGAAGAACATTCTTCACATTCTGGAAAACGGAGAATGTTCGCCAGACTGTGACAGCATAAAGACCCAACTTTCTCCATCACTTAATTAAAGTTGTTGGCTCTGGAAGTTACATGAATATGATCACTACATGGCAGAGAACACATAGGATCTATTCAACTCAAAGTGGACATTCGAATTGCAAAAGAAAAAGACTCTCAAACAAGCCTGTCCAGACAGTTCTGGGAATGACTGTCAAGACTGTTAAAACAATCTTGAAGTCAAAGACAGTTTCCAATATGGCCACAGAAATGTCCAGATTGATTATCAGCCTCCAAGGATACCTAAAGTACAAAAAGTCCAGAATGATCATCAATCTCCAGTCAGTTTTAAAAGCTTCAGTACAAGCTCTTTACATCAAGCTTTCATGATCGTTTTCAATCTGTTTTGAATGGTTCAAAGCTTCAGTTCAAACTAGCAATATTATCTCTTATCAGAAGCATTAGAGGATCATTAAAAATTCAAGAAAGATTGATTCAAAACGCAAAATACAGCTCAGCCTAAAACAGAAAGTAAAAAGTGCCAAAAGTAGGATTACTTTTTGCCTCTGGTCAAGTCAGACAAAGGCATCAACAACGGCTATATTGGCCTCCATTAAATGCTCTCAAGCCTATAAAAGGAAGGCCACAGCTTAAGGAAAACTCAGAAGTTCAAGTGCTAACAAGTTTCTCCAAATCATTCTCATTCACATACTTGAAGTTCTGCAAATCATTTACAGAATTAGTTGTAGTTAAATCCTTCTTACTCTGATATATTCATACTGATTTATCTGTAAAAGAATCAAAACCTCAAACAAGAGTTGAGTCATTTCAGATTCTAAACAATCTCACTATTATTGTAAAACTCAAACTATAAGAGTTTAATATAGTTTGAGGTAGATTGTAAGAAATCCTATCAAGACAGATAGGTGATTCGATTAATCTGATACCAGGTGGAATCAGATTAAGTTCTGTAAACAAAGATCAAGGTTGATCTAGGCTAGGTGCTGTAAAACCAGAAGGTTCTTGTTTTAAACACTTAGTGGAAAATCTCACGATTGTGGGGACTGGACGTAGCCCAAGTTGGGTGAACCAGGATACATCTGTGTGTGGTATTTCTTATCCTTAATCTCCTTATCAAGTTTGATTGTTTTTAAGATTAAAATACAAAACCTTTTTTCTGTTTTACACACTAATCTGAACGTTCTCCGTTTTCTATTCAAACCAAGAACGTTCTCCATTTTTCTGCTTCCTTAACCAAGAACTTTCTTGAGTTTAAAACTGAAGTTTTTCAGGAAATTTTAAAAAGGGAGATTTACAATTCAACCCCCCCCCCTTCCTTGTAAATCAATTTTGCTACTTCAATTGGCATCAGAGCAAGGTCTCTAAAAAGAACACCTAATCAGTGTTAGAGAAAAAGATCCAGAAAATGTCGAAAGCAAAATACATTGTTGAGGGAGGATCCTCAAACAGACCACCATTCTTTGATGGTACTGATTATTACTTTTGGAAAAACAAAATGCAATTGTTTCTCAAATCACAGGACACAAGCATGTGGAACATCATAATAAATGGAAATCATGTTCCAAGAATGAATTCAGAAGATCCAGCTTCAACAGAAAAGAAAGAAGCAGACTGGACTCCTGATGATAAAGCTAAGGTACTCCTAAACTCTAAAGCTCATTTATTCTTATCGTGTGCTTTGAGCAGGGAAGAAAGTAAAAGAGTAGACGAATGTAAAACTGCTAAAGAAGTATGGGACACATTACAAACTCACCATGAAGGTACAAGCCATGTCAAAGAAACAAGAATAGACATTGGTATAAGAAAATTTGAATTATTTGAGATGCACGAAGGAGAAACCATTGACGAGATGTACGCAAGATTCACAACAATAGTGAATGAAATGCGTTCTCTTGGAAAAGCCTATTCAATACAAGACAGGGTAAGAAAGATCATGAGATGTCTTCCAATTGTATGGAGACCAATGGTAACAGCTATAAGCCAAGCCAAAAATCTTGAAACACTTCCCCTAGAAGAATTGATAGGAACTTTGAGAGCACATGAAATACTGCTACAAGAAGATAAACCTGCCAAGAAAGGCAAAGCAGTAGCTCTGAAGGCATCTCAAGAAAGCATCATACTACAAACTGATGAAGAACCATAAGAAATTGGACAAGAAGATGCTGATGAAGAAATTGCTCTTCTCACCAGAAAAATACAAAGAATGATGAGAAGGAGAGATCAAATCAAAAAAGGATTTCCAAATAAAAATCCCAAAACAGAAGTTGATAAGAGCCAGATTACATGTTTTGGTTGCAATAAACTAGGACATTACAAATCTGAATGTCCCTTAAATAAGAAAACACCAAAACGATTTCCTTCCAAAAAGAAATCAATGCTGGCCACATGGGATGACTCAGAAGAATCAGACTTATAAGAAGAAGAAGCCAACATATGTCTGATGGCAGATACAGAAGAAAACGAGGTAATAAATTATGAATCTTGTTCTCTGTGTGAATTAATGGGAAAAGAATTTGACAACTTGCTAAATGATTCGAATACTCTCATACAAAAATGTAGTTCCTTAAAAGAACATGTTTTTAAAGAAAAAGAAGAAAAAGAAAAGGCTCATGCCATGATTGAGATTCTCAAAAATACCATTCAAGAACTGAGATGATCAAAACAGCAAAGTTGTGAAATTCAGAAAGGTCAAGAACGTTCTGCAGCTAAAACGGAGAACGTTCACCTTAAATCTGAAAAATGAAATATTGAAAACTGACTTGCTTAATTTTATAAAAGCTACTGAAACTTTTCAGAAAATCATGGGATCACAAATAGGAATATTTGATAAAGCTGGTCTTGGTTTTGATCAATCTCAAAAAACCAAGATATATGAAAACTTTTTTATTCCGGAAAGCAAGATCGAAAAATGAAAAACAAAATGTTCATACTGTAAAAAACTTGGACATTTGGAATTTGCTTGCTATTTCAAAAAACGGGATGAGAAGAATAAGAATAGAAAGATATTTGAAAGAAAAGAGCCAATTTTGAAAAAACCAGAACGTTCTCCAGCCTATTCTCAAAACGGAGAAAGTTCAAAAAGAAAAACTGAACCTTCTCCAGAAAGTTTGAAAAAGGGAGAACGATCCAGAATCTTTACACAATCAAGATTCCAACCTTCGAAAACTCAGATTTCAAAAACAATACCAAGACCATCTGTTAAATGTTCCTATTGTCTCAAATTTGGTCATCAAGAATCAACATGTCATTTTAAAAAGAAAGAAATGATTAAAACTAACTCTCAAGGACCCAAGACAAAGTGGGTACCTAAAGTTAAAGTAACACCTTATGCAGAATGGATTTCAACTTGTCAAGAGAAAGCCATGGTTCTTGGACAGTGGCTGTTCAAGACATATGATAGGAGATAAAAGTTGTTTCATGTCATTTGAAAAGAAAGAAGGAGGTTATGTAACCTTTGGTAACAACAACCAAGCTCAAATCAAAGGTAAAGGAACCATTGGTAAGAAAAACTCAGCCCAAATTTCTGATGTTCAATATGTAGAAGGTCTGAAACATAATCTCTTAAGCATAAGTCAACTATGTGACAATGGCTTCGAGGTTATCTTTAAACCAAACTTCTGTGAAGTTAAAAACAAAACTGGCGAACTCATTTTTTCAGGTATAAGAAAGAAAAATCTTTATGTTTTATACCTTGAAGAATTACCTGATGAATCCTGCTTCATGTCCATAAACAAAGATAAATGGATTTGGCACAAGAGGATAGGACACATCAGTATGAAAACTATTTCAAAGATTTCAAAACTAGAACTTGTTAGAGGATTACCAAAAATCAATTTTGATAAAGATAAAATATGTGAAGCTTGTGCTAAAGGAAAACAAGTTAAAATTAGCTTTCGTCCAAAAGAGTTTATTTCCTCAAATAGAGTCCTTGAGCTGCTTCACATAGATCTTTTTGGTCCTATTAAAACAACAAGTCTAGGTGGAATGAGATATGGTTTTGTTATTGTTGATGATTACTCTCGATACACATGGGTCTTATTTTTAAAACAAAAAGATGATGCATTTGATGCTTTCAAAAACTTTTGTAAGAAGGTTCAGAATGAAAAAGATTCCAAAATCATTTATGTAAGAAGTGATCATGGAGGAGAATTCATAAATGCCTCTTTTAAAAACTTTTTTGAAGATCTTGGCATTTCTCATAATCTATCTTGTGCAAGAATTCCTCAACAAAACGGAGTTGTTGAAAGAAAGAATAGAACATTGCAAGAAATGGCAAGAACAATCTTGGAAGAATCAAATCTAAAAAATACTTTTGGGCTGAAGCCATAAACACTTCATGCTACATCTTAAACTGTGTGACAATAAGAAAAATCATCAACAAAACACCATATGAAATCTGGAAAAATAGAAAGCCAAACATTTCATATTTTGACATTTTTGGGTGTTATTGTTACATCTTGAACAACAAAGAAAACCTTGGAAAGTTTGATGCTAAATCAGACAAAGCCATATTTTTGGGATACTCAACCGAATCTAAAGGATTTCGTGTGTTTAATCTCAAAACAAAGGTTGTTGAAATTAGTATACATGTATTATTTGATGAATTTGATGATCTGGAAATGAGCAAGAAAGATGATGAAGAAGAAGAACATTCTGGACAGCAGCAGCAGAATGTTCCCCAGGAAAACCAGACTGATAAACAGTCTCCACTCCATTCTCTTCCAAAAAGCTGGAAAACAATCAGTGATCATCCCCAGGATCAGATTATTGGAAATACAGCTGATGGAATTCGAACCAGAATGTCTTTCAAAGAGGATGACAACAACAACATGACAATGATCTTCCAACTAGAACCAAAGTCAATCAAAGAAGCCATTGTTGATCAATCTTGGATTAATGCAATGAAAGAAGAACTTCATCAGTTCGAAAAGAATGAAGTCTGGAATCTTGTCCCAGATCCTCAAAACCAGACCATCATTGGAACAAGATGGGTGTTTAGAAACAAACTCGATGAAGAAGGTAAGGTCATTCGTAACAAAGCCAAACTGGTTGCTCAAGGTTACAATCAACAATAAGGTATTGACTATGATGAAACATTCGCACCAGTTGCAAGGTTAGAGGCTATATGAATCCTTCTTGCATATGCATCTCATAAACTCATAAAACTTTTTCAAATGGATGTAAAAAGTGATTTTTTAAATGGTTTTTTAAATGAGCAAGTTTATGTACGACAACCCCCTGGTTTTGAAGATCAATCAAAACCAGACCATGTTTATAAACTTACCAAAGCTCTATATGGTCTGAAACAAGCACGAAGAGCTTGGTATGAAAGATTAAGTTCTTTTTTAATCAAAAATGGTTTTTCCAGAGGAAACATTGACACTACACTCTTTAAGAAAATTGATAAAAATGATTTACTCATAGTGCAAGTGTATGTTGATGATATAATCTTTGGTTCCACCAATGAAAAAAATGTGTGATGCCTTTTCAAATCTTATGCAAAGTGAATTTGAAATGAGCATGATGAGGGAGTTGAGATACTTTCTTGGTTTACAAATTAAACAGCATGATGACGGCATTTTCATTTGTCAAGAAAAATATACAAAAGATCTTTTAACAAAATATAAAATGAATGAAGCCAAAATCATGACTACTCCCATGCATCCATCTTCTTCATTAGACAAAGATGAAAATGGAAAATCTGTCTCTGAAAAAGAGTATAGAGGAATGATTGGTTCTTTGTTATATCTAATTGCAAGTAGGCCCAATATTGTATTTGCAGTAGGATTATGTGCTAGATTTCAATATGCACCCAAAGAATCTCATTTAACTGCTGTAAAAAGAATTTTTAGATATCTTGTTGGGACTACTGATCTTGGCCTTTGGTATAGAAAAGGTTCACATTTTGATCTTGTAGCTTACTGCGACTCTGATTATGCTGACGACAAAACTGAAAGAAAAAGCACAAGTGGCTCATGCCAGTTCCTGGGAGAAGCTTTAATCAGCTGGTCATGTAGGAAGCAAAACACAATTGCACTATCAACTACTGAAGCTGAATACGTATCAGCTGCAAATTGTTGCTCCCAAGTAATTTGGATAAAGAATCAACTTGAAGACTTCTCCGTAAGTTATTCTAATGTTCCAATTTACTGTGATAATACCAGTGCCATAAATTTGTCTAAAAATCCAATTCAGCATTCTAGATCTAAGCACATTGAAATCAAGCATCATTTCATTCGAGATCATGTTAGCAAGAAAAACATTGAATTAATCTTTGTTGATACCCAAAATCAGCTTGCTGATGTATTCACAAAGCCTCTTGTTGAGGAGAGTTTTAATTCAATAAGGGAAAGACTAAAAATCATGAGAAATCCAGTGAAATCTCATTAAAACTGCTTCTGCAAAAAACGGAGAACGTTTATCAATCTCCGTGTTTCAGGCAACTTTCTCCATTTTTAAATCAACTTTCTCCTCTGTGTATCTCTTTCTCTCTGCGCATGAGGAAAAGGGGAGTTTTGGCATTTAATGCTCTTGTCCCCTGCCTCCAAAAACGTCCTGACACCCTTTCAAGAAGAGGCGTTACATCTTTTCAAAACCTCCTTCCCTAGGTTTCACTCATCATTATCTTTTCTCTCTAAAAAGGCAATTCTGCCTTTGCAATTTCTCACAAACCCTTCAGAATCCTTCCCTTCGTCTTCTTCAAAATCTTTCTGCCTCTCTTCTAAAAACATTCTGCCTTTCTTCTAAAAACTTTCTGCCTTTCTGAAAAAACTCAAATGGCCAGAACTAAATCCAGTTGTCGTAAAAATACACGTACTAAATCACCATCACCACCACCTTCTTCTCCATTTCGCTATCGTTCACCTTCCCCACCACCCAGACCCTCTCCCATCAAAATGTCATTTTCTTCATCAGAATCCTTATCCTCGTCTTCACGGGAATCAAGCCCTATCCCACTTCCCATTAAACCACTCGCAACAATTTTTCCCCCTTCTCACCCTAAATTTGTACCCAACACCGCTCAAGTTCCTCCTCACTTGAGACACACCACTAACCCCCCAAAACGAAGGTCCATGTGAATTCTTTTTGGAATAGGGACTTCGAACCCTAAAAAAACTTATGCTTCTGTGTTTATCATTTCCGACTCTGATGAGGAAGAAATGGATGTCCCTCCTTCAAGTGTTCCAGCAACCTCTCAACAACAAACATCCCAAACACAGCAGCAAACTCCTGAACCTTCATCTCAACCCCCCTCTAAAACCATAAAGAAAAAATCTGCTGTAACCATCTCTCAATACCTAGCTAGGAAGAATCTGAAGATTTCCCAGCGAAGTAAAACTAGGGCACCAAAACAGCTCAACAAGAAGCCCTCTCCTTCTGCCCCCCACACTATTC
>JBBPBO010000003.1:57796881-57816986 GCA_037974295.1 Cicer cuneatum
CCCCTATTATTCCTTCTGCCCCCATACTAATCGTTCTGCCCCCCAAACATTCCATCTGACCCCCAAACTGTTTCTTCTGCCCCACACTACTCCTTCTGTTCCCCAACATTCTCCCTCTGATTCCTCCAATAACATCCCTCTGATTCCCCTCTCTGCAAATAAAATTTTCAAGGAGAAATGGGCTAATCGTCCTATTGGAGTGGGACGGATTGTCATGTTTGATAATCTGGTCGTTGATGGAAATACCATAAAACATCACACTGATGTTTTAGGCTGGACTTCCTTCCTTCAGACATCCGAATGCTATTACCCAGAAGTAATCAGGGCATTCTACTGCCAAGCAAAGACTTTCCCTAATAAATCCCTGATTATCTCCAAAGTTAAAGGGATTCAAATCATCCTCACCCCTGAAACACTGCCACAATTCTGAATCTTCCCACTGAAGGGCCTACCATTTATGGAGAAAAATGGTATAATGCCTTAAACCTGAACAAGACAGAGGTACTCTCTGATCTATTTCTAGAAGGGTCTACATGAAAACTCTCCACCTTCCTCAAACCACTTCCCAAAATTTTCAATAGCATCAGTCATCACACCATACTTCCCCACTGTGGAAGTCATGAGTATGTCTCTGATAATGATGCCCTTGTAATTCATCACCTTTTAAACTGCAAGCACCTAAATCTTTCACACATAATCATCCATCATATGATTACTGCAGCCAATAAGGATTATAGGAAGAATACTGTCCCTTATGGGATGATTTTGACCAAGATATTCAGGCATTTTCAAATCCCTCTCAGTAATGAGAAAAGCTTGATCAAAATCTCCAAGTTTTCTTTGAAAAACATTTCTCATATGAAGAAAGCTACATCTGAGGCAAGTGTTCCTTCATCCTTTCCACCTTTACTAAAAAGAAAACGCTCCTCAAGGCAAAGAGTTGCTGATCCTGCTCTAATCCCAACCTCACCACAGCCCTCACCAGATCTTCCTGAAGCAGCAAAAACTGCTCAAGAATGTTCTGTTGAAAACAGAGAAAGTTCTCCTGTTCCAACACACCCTCCTCAAACTTTCTCCTTTTTTCCCCCAACTACAACCCTGTCCTCCACAGACCTTCTCCACCACATCCATTCACCCATAGACAACATGTTCACTCTCCTACCACATCAGCACGTCTCCTCTATGTCACCCCTCTTCACTTCCCCACAGAAAACCAATCCTTCTCTCCTTGGGATAAGTCAATTCTTGACTTTTTCTGATACTCCTGGACCATCCATTAATCAGAAATCCAATCCCTCACCTTCTGCTTCCGCTCCTCTAACTTCCACTCATCCTGCTTCTGTTATGCCTCCTCCACCTCCACCAAAGGAACCTACAAACTCTGAGATCATGGCTGCCCTACATACTATTATGGCACGCCAAACTCAGCAGGATTTGGAGTCCACCCTCCTACGGACATGGATAAAAGAACAACTTGCTCCAAAGCTTGGACTTGTTCCTCTTCCTATCCATCCTTCTCCATCTCCTCCGCCTGTTGCTAATCCTGCCAAGTCCTCATCTTCAGAAGGATCTTCACCATCCTTGGCATCTTAGATCTTTTTCTCCTACCTTTTTGTTGTGACAAAGGGGGAGAATTAATTTGAAGATTTTAGATTAAGTTTTAGTCCTTAATTAGATAGAAGTCCTTTTGTTTTTGGTACTTCTGTATTTTGTTTTCTGACTTAATCTCACTATGTAATTGTCTTTGATTTCTAATGAAATGTCTTTATGAATCCATTTGCTGAATTGATTTATCATTTGAAATTGCATGATTTATCTTCTGTTAAATTTAAATCACTGCACAAACTGAGGGGGAGCTTTCAAGCTATTTCAAAATTAGAATCAAAATTAAAATCAAAATTAACATGTTTGTCATCATCAAAAAGGGGGAGATTGTTAAGATAAACTCTCTAAATATAAAGTTTTGATGAAAATAAACAAAGGTTAATTAAAAGATTGTTAATTATGATTCTAAGTATATTGTTAATTTAACATGTGCTTTTGAGTGTATTAATTCAAAGATAGGTTTCAAAAGAATCAAAGAAAACAGCATCAGAAGAACATTCTTCACATTATGGAAAACGGAGAATGTTCGCCAGACTGTGACAGAATAAAGACCCAACTTTCTCCATCACTTAATTAAAGTTGTTGGCTCTGGAAGTTACATGAATATGATCACTACATGGCAGAGAACACATAGGATCTATTCAACTCAAAGAGGACATTCGATTTGCAAAAGAAAAAGACTCTCAAACAAGCCTGTCCAGACAGTTCTGGGAATGACTGTCAAGACTGTTAAAACAATCTTGAAGTCAAAGACAGTTTCCAATATGGCCACAGAAACGTCCAGATTGATTATCAGCCTCCAAGGATACCTAAAGTACAAAAAGTCCAGAATGATCATCAATCTCCAGTCAGTTTTAAAAGCTTCAGTACAAGCTCTTTACATCAAGCTTTCATGATCGTTTTCAATCTGTTTTGAATGGTTCAAAGCTTCAGTTCAAACTAGCAATATTATCTCTTATCAGAAGCATTAGAGGATCATTAAAAATTCAAGAAAGATTGATTCAAAACGCAAAATACAGCTCAGCCTAAAACAGAAAGTAAAAAGTGCCAAAAGTAGGATTACTTTTTGCCTCTGGTCAAGTCAGACAAAGGCATCAACAACGGCTATATTGGCCTTCATTAAATGCTCTCAAGCCTATAAAAGGAAGGCCACAGCTTAAGGAAAACTCAGAAGTTCAAGTGCTAACAAGTTTCTCCAAATCATTCTCATTCACATACTTGAAGTTCTGCAAATCATTTATAGAATCAGTTGTAGTTAAATCCTTCTTACTCTGATATATTCATACTGATTTATCTGTAAAAGAATCGAAACCTCAAACAAGAGTTGAGTCATTTCAGATTCTAAACAATCTCACTATTATTGTAAAACTCAAACTATAAGAGTTTAATATAGTTTGAGGTAGATTGTAAAAAATCCTATCAAGACAGATAGGTGATTCGATTAATCTAATACTAGGTGGAATCAGATTAAGTTCTGTAAACAAAGATCAAGGTTGATCTAGGCTAGGTGCTGTAAAACCAGAAGGTTCTTGTTTTAAACACTTAGTGAAAAATCTCACGATTGTTGGACTGGACGTAGCCCAAGTTGGGTGAACCAGGATACATTTGTGTGTGGTATTTCTTATCCTTAATCTCCTTATCAAGTTTGATTGTTTTTAAGATTAAAATACAAAATCGTTTTTCTGTTTTACACACTAATCTGAATGTTCTTCGTTTTCTATTCAAACCAAGAACGTTCTCCATTTTTCTGCTTCCTTAACCAAGAACTTTCTTGAGTTTAAAACTGAAGTTTTTCAGGAAATTTTAAAAAGGGAGATTTACAATTCAAACCCCCTTCCTTGTAAATCAATTTTGCTACTTCACATTCTTGATAATTTCTAAGTGGTATAGAGCACATAAACTTGAAGGCTCTTGGTCCATCAATCGAATTCAACCATATCATCCGCCGCAGATACAAAATGTAAAAATGACCTCGTGACCTCCCTTCAATGGTTTCTGTCAAGTTGGACAGAGACAACTATCCCTTGTGGAAGTCACTGGTTCTACCGGTCATAAGAGGTTGTAGGCTCGACTCTGCTACATGCTGGGAACCAAAGAGTGTCTTGAACAATTCATCACCTTTGAAAACAAAAGAAAGAAAACCAATCTAAAGTTTGAAGAATGGCAAGCACAAGATCAGAAACTATTAGGATGGCTATTAAACTCCATGACAGTAGACATTGTCACATAACTGCTACATGGTAAAACATCCAAGAAATTGTGGGATGAAGCACAAAATCTACTTGGTGCTCACACAAAATCTCGCATCATGTACCTAAAATCTGAATTTCATAGCACTCGGAAAAGAGAGTTGAAAATGGAGGAATATCTTTTCAAAATGAAGAATCTTCCTGAAAAATTGCAGCTTGCAGGAGCACCTATGTCAAATTCTAATTTGATGATTCAAATACTATATGGCTTAGACTCTGATTACAATCCATTAGTTATCAAATTGTCTGAAAAGATCAATCTCAGTTGGGTTGATCTTTAGGCTCAACTCCTAACCTTTGAAAGCATATTGGAATAGTTGAACAATCTCACCACTCTCACATTGAATGCATCTGCCACACTTCCAAACAAGACTAAATTCAAATGCAACAAGTTCCACAAGCATGGAAATTGGAAAGGATCACACTTTAGAGGCATGAGAGGTGGCAGAGGAAGAATGTCCAAACCAATATGCCAGGTATGCACCAAAGTTGGTCACACTATTGTATAATGTTACTATCGTTTTGATAAGTCCTACTCAGGCACTAGCCAATCGGCGGAAGAAACGAATAGCAATGCATTCATAGCTTCACCCTACAATCGACAAGATTATGAAAGGAATTTTGATAGTGGTGCTAACAACCATGTGACTCACCAAACTTACAAGTTCCAAGATCTCACTGGATACAATGGTAAGAATTTTTTAATGGTTGGTAACGTTGAGTAGTTAAAATTGTTGCTTCAAGTTCAACCAAACTTAAGAACATCATTGTTGAATTTGATTTGAATGTTGCTCTATGAAGGAGAATGTGACTGGGAAGGCTCTTCTAAAAGGGAGACTTAAAGAAGGTATGTATCAAGTTTCAAATGCCAACCCGCAATCCAATAAAGACACATTTGCCTACATGTCTGTCAAAGAAAGTTGGCACATAAAGCTTGGGCCCCCTAACAATAAAGTCCTACATAAAGTGTTGAAACATTGTAATGTGAATACCTCATCTAGTGATAAATTTCAGTTTTGTGAAGCCTATCAGTTTGGGAAACTACATATGTTGCCCATTAAGTCATCTAGTTCTCATGCTCAAGAACCCAAAGAGTTTATTCACACTGATGTATAGGATTCGGCACCAATAATATCAAATTCTGGCATTAAATGTTATGCCCATATTATTGATGATTTTAGTAGATTCACGTGCAGTTATCCTTTGAAACAAAAGTCTAAAAACATATATGCTTTTATCCAATTCAAAAACATGGTAGAGAATCAATTTGACAAAAGAATAAAAGTTGTTCAATATGATGGTGGTGGTGAATTTAAACTTGTCCACAAGGTCTGCTTATAAGCATACATTCAATTTAGAATGTCATATCAACCCCTATACCTCTTAACAAAATGGTAGAGATGAGAGAAAGCACAGACATATTGCTGAACTAGACCTAACCATGTTGGCTCAAGCCAAAATGTCTCTATGTTCTTGGTGGGAAGCTTTCTCCACATCCGTTTATCTAATAAATAGACTGCCTTCATTCATTGATCAAAATGTTTGTCCCATTACCCTGATCAACAAGAAGGAACCAGACTATAGTGTCCACAAACATTTCGGTTGTGCCTATAATCCTTGCCTCAAACCTTAATGATAAACTTCAATTCCACACAACCAAGTGTGTATTCTTGGGATATAGTAATCACTATTTTAGACAAAATCACTATTCCTCTGACTGGACAGAGTTGAGTGATATAATAAGTGACATTTCATTCATTATAGCATATTTTTTTCCCTCTTTTTTCTCTAATAAAAAAAGATGAAAACAACTTTTGTATCTCTTTTTCAAATTCACTCTTTCCCAACACACAAGGTGAGAAGAACTATTACTCTCGACTATAATTTCTTCATTTCATTTCCCTTTTTTATCCTTTCACTTCATAATAACTCTTATTCAAATTGAAAACAAATTAATATAAAAAAAAAAACAAAATAATGGTGAAAAAATTAACTGGTTACAAAAATTTATAACAAATAAACAACTTTACTCACACGAGTTCAAGGTACCATAACAGATTTCGTTTTCCACATTTTTTAGATTCACTAAGTAATTGGTTTTCAATTTGCTTATTATACATTCCTTTCACATTAGATGAATCAATAATATACATGCAAGTGAATTTTAATTTTGTTATATCCACTTACATTTCTTTGGGTCCATATTTGTTTTAACTTTTATATTTTTCCCTTTGTTTAAGATTTTATATTTCTTCCTTGTAAATATGATAAAACCCAGATTTTGTGTGGTGTTTTAAAATAATTTTCAACCTTTTATGCCTTTATTTGGTTTTAATGGGAAAACAATGCTTATAATTTAAACCTAATTTCTTTATTTGCCTTCAAACTATAAAGAATTTCATGGGTAAAAAAACACTTCAACATCACTCATCTTTAAACTATATTGCAAGTTTATGGGTTCTAACATTTTACACCATGTTAACTTCTAAAAAAAAAAATTCCCTTGCAAGAACTCAATGATGGATTCCAAGGAGAAACAATTCTTAACAAAATTTACTTAAAAAAATCATTCACCAACATTTTATTTTGCTTTTGATGATGAAATCATTTACATGAACGTTTTTTTTATAGTACTATTGTTTGTTCATTCAATCTAAAATCTAAGCAAACTCATATTTCTTGAAACTTCGTTTTTGTTAATTATTTAATATCATATCTATGTTTAGTTGTTGCCATTTAAGTCACTAACATGTTTTGCTCATATTTTCCTTTTAAGACATTCTTTTTCTTGCATTAAGATTTGAAGTTAAATATGATTACAATTTACAACTCTATAATAATAGCCGCTGAAAAAGGAGATGATACTTGAGTAAGACATAATAATTTCTTGCACATATTTTACCTAAACAAACTTTTTATATTTACCGTAATATGTAACTTAAGTAAGACATTATGTTTAATTATTTTTGGTTTTGCGTGGTGGTTAATCTTTTATTCCCTCATGTTAGTGTCGTTTGTCTTATACTTTAACCTTCAAAATTTTGCTCCTGAATTAGTTCAACCTTCAATAATTATGACGATATAGTGAACTTGTGTGGACGCATGGGTATTTTTTTATGTTTAACCATGAACTATGTTAGACAAAGGTTTGCTAACGTTATTGTGCTTTGTTTTGAATCTATGCTTTGTTGACCTGTAATCGGATGTCTTATGTTGGCATCTACTAATGTTAAATTGCTCTTTTTCACATGAATGTTTGTAACTATCTTCGCTGTTACTAATATTATTGATGTTTCCTGTTTTCTAAACACATTGCCTTGTTATTATTAGAGTAAGACTAATTTTGATCTCTCACAAATTCTTGCAGATTCTTTTTAGTCTCCCTCAAATTAGTCCTTACATGAACTATATTTAAAAAATTGAGTTTTTTTTTCTTTTTATTTGTCCGCTGATTCATCAATTTGATTACTCAATGTGTAATGTCTATAAAAAGGACAATTAGGTCCTTGACAATAATTAAAAATAAACAATTAAATTTTTGAACAATTTAATCCCTACAACAAAAAATTCACTAAATTATAATATAATTTTAAAAACAACACTAATAATATCCAAAATGATCCAAAATATAAGATATAAAAAACGATACTAGGGCCTTTCAAAATTTCTTAGAGACTAATTTAGTCTGATTTATTTTTCTTATAGACTAAAAAATACTTTTATTTTTCTCAAAGACTAAATTAGGTCTCTCAAAATTTCTCAAGAATTAAAACAGATCTTTACTTATTATCTTTACTTATTATTATTATTATTATTATTATTATTATTATTTTATAGTGGTTATCTTATATTGTGCAAATTTAAATAATAACCTACAGCAATGCGGACCCTTGCATAAGCACAGGTCTTCAACTAGTTTAATTAATATTATTTATATTATTTTTAATGTATTATGTATATATGATGTTGATAATACATTAGTATATATAATTTGATAAAAAAAAATCTCTTTTTTATTTATATATTTTTTTAATATGTGTAAAATAATCTAATTCTTCAATTATTATAGGACGAGGGAGCAGTATATATGTACTAAATATTTTTGGGGCTTAAGGCAATGGACTTGTTGTCTTGCTGGGCTTTCTAACTACACAGCTCTGATATGAAATGGTGAACTTTTTGTAGGAAAATGTTCATCAGACTCCGATTTTGTCTATCTGTTCTTAATATATATATATATATATATTATCGAAAGTTAGTATTCGGTAGTGTATTTTATACCATCGAAAGTTAAAATTCAGCAAAAAAATAAGTAAATATAGAGGTTGGATGAACATCTATCTTTTTTGTAAATTATAGTTATTCAAAATATATATAAATATATATTTATATGTATATATATACATTATGGTAAGAATTGCAATATATACATATATAGGGATCGAATATATATAAATATATATACATTATGGTAAGAATTGCAATATATACATATATAGGGATCGAATACGGTGACAACTAATATTTTCTGTGAGAAACGAGAATTATCGATAACAACCATTAGATTAAATTAATGCATAAAATTAAATTACTCACTAAAGATGTTATGTGATTGTATCTCCACTCAATAACTCTTATATACTATATGTTATAATATCTCTAAATTTATTTTCTTTCTATTTTCGTAATAAATTGAATTAAAAACTCCTTAACGTTGTACCAAAAAGTAAAACTCCTTCTCTTACTTTTGAGATAAGATTATTTAAGAATTTTATTTTTATATTTTTTTTAAGGATTTTATTTTTATTAAATCTACATTTTTATTGTTTATCAAAATAAAAACTACTCTTCAATCATCGTTTGTTTTCTGTTAATAAAAAGAAATTTGTCTCTTCATTTTCATATGATGTCTATATTGTTTTATAAATTATATAAAATAATTTTTTCATTTTTTCTAACATTGATTTTACATATGTGTTGCTTTCCCTTCCTAATAAATGATATTTTTTTCATTCTTGTTAGTGTTCATCGCCTGTTTGTGGAAATGCTTGAAACAGGTTGCATTGACAAACATCATCTCAATCTTTTCCATTTCTTGTGAGATAGGCCCTTTTGTTTATCATTTATATTTTTATTCCTTCAGGAATTAGAGTGGATTGTTTCCAACAATCTATTTAGGTGCAACACAGTAAGAAGAAGTGGATTGTTTCTACAACAATATAGACACAACACAACAATATAGACATTACATTTATACCATAAAATAATATTAAAACAGATTTATTTTTATTAAAAAAAATGATTGAAGAGTATTTTTTATTTTGGTAAACAATAAAAATGCAGATTTAATAAAAATAAAATTCTTGAATAAAAAAATATATAAAAATAAAAATAAAAATAAAATCCTTAAATAATTTTATCTCACAAGTACGGGAATGAGTTTTATTTTTTAGATACAATATTAAGGAGTTTTTAATTCGAATTATTACGAAAATGAAAACAAAATAAATTTAGAGATATTATAGTATCTAGGAGTTATTGAGTGGAGATATAATCACATAACATTTAATCTTATGCGTTAATTAAATCACATAGTTCTTATTGATAGTTCTCGTTTCTCACAATAAATATTAATTATCGCCGTGTACACTTCGTCTATATATTTATATATATATATATATATATATATATATATATATATATATATATATATATATATATATATTATAAAATAAAAATGTGATCCCATAGTGTAATCAACATATTACAATTTATAGCTTTGATTTGCTTACAAGGACATTGGCAAATTATCGAACTTACTTAGTTGAGACAAATATTTAATCAAATATGATGAAAATTTGTAACTTTATACTTGATTATGACACTCTCTTTAAAATGTGTTGTAGTATTGTTTAAAATTATGCAAGCAGACAATCAATCATGACATCCCCATAATAAAACAATTTAGTTACAAACTGAATTAGTATTCTACTGTATTATAGAAAATCATCGTAGAATTACATCTTCAATATAACTATTATTACAGCCAATCAAAAACATTGTAGAAAACTTTTGTAAAATTACACTATCTTTATACGTCATTCATTAATTAGTTTTATATTTGTTATAGTTAGTTGAGTTTGTCCAAAGAATGTTAGAAGTTATTCAACTTAATATAATCTCTCATTTGTAATCTTTTGTAGAAGTAATAAAATGAGATTATTCAAGATTTTATATTTTATTCATTTTGTAATAGTGTGTCGAAAAAAACATTCAATTGGCCAAAGAAGTCTTTATCTGCTTGTTCATCCCTTAGATTTTAGGTGAATTTGATGTCATATTTTTGTTATAAGTCATATATATGGAAACATGTCTAATGAGATTGATTAGTCCTTAATTGTTTTAGTACACTGAAATAAAATATTAGTGAAGAAAAACTAAAAAGTACATGAGCATTGAAAAGTCTATAACAATCCAAAATTACAACAATGTTATAAAAAAATTAGTTATATATATATATATATATATATATATATATATATATATATATATATATATATATATATATATATATATATATATATATATATATATATATATATATATATAAATCAATCTCAACATATATTAGTAACATTTAACACTAGCAACAATATTCATTCACTTATAACGTGTGAATGATTGTGAATTGATGCATCTATTTATCTTTAGGGTTTCTATTTCAAAATATTTGAAAATTGAATTGGAAATTTATAATAGACAAAAATAGCTAAAAATTCAATTTAGGTTTGAATTGAAAAAACTATAAAACTATTTTTTATTAGATATCCAAATCTAAAAGTATTAAGTATATGCCTGGAAAAAACAAATTGATCTCTCTAAAAATTTGAGACAATGTGTGGTCGCTATTTCGCACATCATCGGATTCTCTTTGCTTATTTGCAACATGTATGGAAAAAATGAATGTTCGATTCACCGCAGTCAACAAATTGTTGCAATTACGCAATCACATTTGAAGTCTTGATTAAGATTAAATCTTCTAAATTTAAATTTAGTATTTTTTCTTTTTAGTTATACAATACACATTAAATCAACATTTTATTTAATCATAAGGTTAAGATTGCACAATCAACGATATGTCAAAGGTGTGAATGCTGGAATTCCCTACGGAAAAAAAGACATTCAGATTGCTCAGAGAAATCCTTATCCTCACCAGATAATTTGCAGGTCATGTCAAAATATCATGATAGCATAATTAATGGAAAATAATCCATTGCGATAATAGAGAAAGTTTGCAAGCTTTTATCCTAAAATAATTTATTGTGATGCTTAATTAATTTCAATTTTAAATAATTATCCTAAAATAGTTGCACGGGAACGCAACACTTTACAATGTGAGCGTATGCAATGATATAGCCAAAGCACCTTATTGAACTTTTAGAAAGTTTGATATATTTATTTTATTTTATTTTTATGAAAATATATTATTTTCTACATAATGTTATATATTGGCGTGAATATCTTTCATGTTTTTTTATAGACAAAAATACACCTACAGTTCTTAAGTCTTAAATTTATTTTATTTCGATTTATTTATTTAAGTTACATTTTATTTATACTTTTAATCATTTATGTCAATCTCAATAATAGTTAACTTGAAAAAAAAAATTATCATTAGAAATTCTAGCAATTGATGCAATAAATATGTCTTTATACTAATCTTTCATAAAATATTTATCAAATCTTATAAATTGAACAAAATACATTTGAGATCATTTATGTTTCATAAAAATAACAATTTAGTCTTTTATATTTTTTTATAACACATGCTTTTTAAGTTTTTCTTAGTTTCCACTTAGGTCTTTTAAGTTTTTAATTTTTTGTTTTGATCATTTAAGTTATATCACATTTACATCGGTAATCTTTTCTCTCACTTTAAACAATCAATGGTACAATTAAAAACTCTACTAAATATTGCAACAATAAGTCTCTCGTATTAATAATTTAGAAAACAATAATCAAATCTTATAAACAGTCTAATATTTCTCGATTTTTGTACGACTATTTATACACATATATAGTTTCTAAAAAATTAGTAATAAAGGTCTATCCACATAATCAATATCATTAATTTTATTATCTTATAAAGTAGCATGGATAGTCAAATCAATCTGCTGTTTGCATTAAATTTTAATAGGTAATTCAAGAAAATGGTCAAATTTAATGAAGTACGTATGCAATTTAATAAACTTAAAGGCTAATAGTGAAAATAAAATATAATTTAAATGACTAAATCAAAAAAATAAAAAGTTAAAAGATCTAAACGGAAACTAAGTTAAATTTAAATGACTAAATTGTAACCAAAAAAAACTTAAAGGGCAAAACTGTTACTTTCGTTAAACATAAAAGACCTTAGGTTGTATTTTGTCTATAAAATTGTATATATTTCTTGATTTTCTCTACAACAATTTAAACACATGTATAGCTTTAAAAACAAGATAATAAAAGTTTGTCTACATAATCAATCTAGTTAACTTCTTTCACGTGCAAAGTAGTTTGCACACAACTCGTTGCGGTAACTGGATTACATCTTAACATTTTATGACAATAATTCAAAAAAAATTTCAAACTTATAAAACATGTATGTGTAATTTAATATATATTAAAAACTAATGACACAAACCAAATGTAACTCAAACGATTAAAAATATATTTTTATCCTTTTTTATATTAAAAAATAACTAATTCATGATATCATTAACGGTCCTAAATTGCAATACAAATAGAAGCATAGTTACAAATTTAAAAGTAGTACTATTCTTACCTGAATTTGTTTACGTCCTGTGTGCACTATACTATATATGTCGGGTTAATATCATTGTCAATTTTTGGTGCGGATAAAATTATCTAACTTCATATATCTAATCAAAGTTTGTTGCACCAAAAAGAGAAAAGTTTGTTTAATATCTTAACATAATTGATATATCATAAGAAAAGCATAACATCCATAACATCTTTTTTTAGGAAAAAAAAATCTCTTCTCTTTCATTCATAGTAGATATAGATGGTTTAAGTCATTTTTTAAAAAAAAATTGTTTTTTCTTTCTTTTCATCTCAATAAATGATTTCTTCGCAAGTTTAAATTTTTTTTTTATGTTTTTGTTGTGATTTTGGCATTTGAAAGTGACGTTTTGTTTGTCATTTTAATGCGATATTTGATTTTTCGTCTTGGTGCGATGTTTTTTATTCAAATTAATATATTAATTAACTTCAATTTATTACATATTCAAATCAGTAATTTTTCTGTAGTCAATATTACAAATCAAAAGCACGAATATTTTAGACCCTTTAATTTTGTCATATTTTAAAATATTTTACTGTTTTATACTATTAACTTGAATCATATTTTTTTTTGTAAACAAAATATATTCATATGAATTATGTGAATTTGTTCATAAATTCATTTTTTTTTATTTTAACAACACTAAATATATATTATTTTTTAATAGTATATTTGAACAAATAAATATAATTTGTTTTCACTAAAAAAATAAAAAGCTTGTTATTATATAAAAAATAAATCTAACTTCAATTAGGGCGAGGATAATTACAAATGTCGTCGTGTGTACACATTGAACATACAATACAACAATTAAATTTTAGACATAATCATCTAAAAATAAAGAGGATGCCCACTAAATTTAAGACATTGATAATCAAAAAGACTAAAATCAACCTTGACATCTTTCTCCAGAAACACGATATTTTCTCCCCTGTATATAATTCTATATGCATGCCCACATTGAACACGTGTTTATAAAGTACTAGATACATTATCTACGGAAGCCAATGCAAATTATACACGTTTTAATTTCATTTTTTTCACAATAAAAATTCAAATGAGTTGAATTATGGGACATCATGATTAGGATGGACTTTATGATAGAAATAACTATTAGTTAAAAGGTGAGTGAATTTCTTATCAACTGAGTTAAACCAACCTTTATTCACACGTTTTAATTTCTTTCAACTATATTAGAAATTTTGATAGAAAATAGAAAAGAGATAATATTAAAGTGAAGATTAATTTTATATTCATAGAATGAGAAAAAAATACAAAAGATTCAAAATACATATATGCTTTATATAAAATCTATGGATCTAATTAATCAATCATTTATAAATTAACTTTAAAGACACATGTTAGTATTCATTATGTTTAGTTTTAGTTTATTTAAAATTCATGTTCATTTTTAATTTATAATAACAAAATGAAAAACTCATTGAATAAATAACTGTGATAAATAAAATATAAAAGAGTAACTAAAGGAGAATGCAATTTCAAAAATAATTTTTTGACGTTGCTAAAATTTCTCAAATGTCAAAAGAGTTAGAGCTGTTCATAAAAATTGTAAAGAAAATTGCAAAGAAAATAGCAGATTTATTTTCTAGTAAAGAAAATTTTGAAGACAATAATAATTTATTTTATAGAAAAAAATTATTAAATTTATATTCACTTACATTTACTAATTAAAGTAAAAGTTCATAGAATATGACATGCTCATTTGAGAGCTCTGTAACCATCTGATTTCACTGAAATGAATGAATTGATAGTTAAAATTGCGACTAAGGTATTTATACAATGGGGATTCTAATTCATGTGCCTTAAACTTGTCTTTGATCATAACTATTGACACTTTCTCAAATTATAAGACCCTAATGAAATTACTCTGTCTCTTTATATAAGATTTTTTTATTTTTTAATAGTCTTAATTATGTTTTTAGTAATATATTTTTAATTAATTTACATTCTATTTAATTTTTTTTTTTCGCAACCAACAGTATTAAATATTATAAGGTAAACATTAATTAATTTTTCTCTTGAAATATATTATGGACCATACTCAGAGCATCATAGTCCAAGCCCAACATGGGTAACCTCGGATCAACCCAACCCAATCAAATAACATCGTAGAAGTTTCTCAAAACTAAGACAAGCCACCATCAAAAGTAGAATCCAAAGTTGATGTATATCGTGACTCACCTGAACCTTCAATCATGACCATTAGAGGGATGAAGAGGAAATTCGATGATAACAAATATGGTAACTCATTTATACTCTTAACATAAGTCACCTTATGGCAATCATATCATGATTACGGTCATCAGATGACACTCACCATTTTCTGATTAGAAGGATATGCATCTTAAATCAGAGGGTGATTTGAATATCACATGTTATCCCTCTAAGGATCATAATGAGAATCTTCTAGAAACCCTAAAAAGACTTAATATATAAAGATGACTCCTAAGATTATAAAGGTACACAAAAATTATGATTTTAAAACATCTCATTCACTAACAAATTCTTACGTCAAAGTGTATGCAGATACACCCCTAGATACATCCCTCGACGGGCAACTGACATAAAAGGATCATGAGCTTTTCTTCAATTGTCGTTCACCAACTCATTTATACTCTTAACATGAGTCACCCGACGACAATCATATCATGATTACGGCTATTAGATGACACTCACCATTTCCTAATTAGAAGGACATACATCTTAAATCAGAGAGTGATTTGAAGATCACGTGTTATCTCTATTAAGATCATAATGAGAACCTCTTAGAAACTCAGAAATGACTCGGTATATAAAGATGACTCCTGAGATCATAAATGTACACAAAAATTATAATCCTAAAACCTCTCATTCATTGACAAATTCTTACGTCAAACAAATACACCCCTCGACGGGCAACTGACAGAAAAAGATCATGAACTTTTCTTCAACTGTCGTTCACCACCGTTCTTATAGTCAACTTAAGTATTCTTTGTACTAAATAAAAGATAAAATTGTAAAAATAATATTAATTGTGAATTAACAAAAAAAAATGTGTTTCAAAATGAATGTCATTTTTATTTTTATTTTTTTGAATTATGCCCTCTAATTAGTACTATATGTACTATTTTTAAACATCAATTTTACTTTATTTTATTATAATAAAAATCAATTGGTAATTAATAAAGATAATTTAATTTCTTCTAATTATTTTTTTTTAATATGTCTATAAAAATTTTAAACAGCACTCGTTTTAAAACGAAAAAAGTATAAATTTTGTGATTTAAATAAAAGGAATGTTAGAAATAAAGATAATAGAAGAAACATATAATCAACTATCATCATTATAAAAAAAGAATAAATTGAGAGGTCTTGTTGTTAACAAGACCGTAATAAAATTCCAAAAGATACAGCGGAAGCAATTATTCTGCTACCTGGATCCTTATCATGCTTATCAAAATCGTATAATCACTCATTCAAAAAGTGATTAAATGACGTTTGTTTTTATTATTCTTTAAACACGTCATACATACTTCTTGTACCTCTTTTATTATTCTTTAAGCATGTTTATTTAAGCGTTTAAGTTCAATTTTCACCGTTCCTTCTTCCATTTTCCTCTCCCTAGATCTCTTTTATTCAACAACTTTGTTTTTTTCTTCTTATATACTCATTTGATTTTGATTCAACTCCATGTAGGTTATATGTACACCACTTATAACTATTATACTTAATTACAATTTTAATTTCTCTATTTTTACCTTCTTTTTTTTTTAGTGTTCTATCTATTTTTAAATTTTACATTTTTTATCTCTCCTTTAAATTTATAGACAAAATAATTATGTGACATATTTTAATTGATGTATCATTGATTAATTGTTTATTTTTCATTAATTAAAATACAAAATGAATAATTTATAATGTTGAAAATGAAGTTTTTTAAAGGATTTTCTTACAATATCATAAGTGTTCATCATTTCATATCATATCATATCACCATTTTTTAGTCTAAAAATATATGAAGACTAAAAGTGCAATTAACATAACTATTATTTAAATTATATTCTTATCTAATCATATCTTTATCTAATAAAAGACTCTCAACTCTCTTAAGTAAAAGTTTGCTCAAACAATAAAAATATTTCATAAATAGTTCATTTTTCCATTCTCTCGTACCTCTTTTTTTAGATGAAATGTTAAAAAAATTGAATACAACCACGAGATTTTAAAATTCAAACTAAGACATAATATTTAATTTAAAAATACATGTAGTTTAAACTAAACCTTACATATTCTTGTACCTCTCTTTTATTCAATAGTATTTAATTTCCCCATAGGACATAGTTTAATTCAACCCCACAAAACTTATAAAAGTGATAGAAAAAAAATTCCTATCATTTATGACCATTATTAAAATGGTATCACAATCTAATATGTATCACTAGAGTAAACTAAAATAAATCATAAAATTGTAAAATTGTAAAATTTTAATCAAATTCACCATTTCATTGGTATTTAAAAATTAAGAGACTAAAATTAAATTAAATTAATAATATCATGAATGATTTAGAAATTAGTTGTGCCATTTGTTAAGTTTTCTCGAAAAGAAGAGCAACAATTACACTTTGAAAAGAAGAAAAACAAAATCGAAGGATATTCCATACATAAGTGTGGTTGTGAATGGATTCAATGGTTGAGATTAATTCTTTGGATTGGTTAGATTAAATAGAAATTAAGTGAATAATGTCTATGCTAGATTTTATTGTAGATTAAGACAAAACATTAACGTGATTAACATTTGACAAATTGTGCTGTAGCATTAAAAAAAACGTGAGCATAACTATAATATTTTTTTATGTTAATTGAATTAAAAAATTTAATACATTTATCAATTTAATTTTGATCTCAATAATTAAATAAATAATTTTTATAAATAAAATTAAAATTTTAATATTAATTAAATATACAGCAAAAAAAGTCATTTTAAAATAAATTCAAAAAATAAAACTTAAAATTTAATTTAAAATTTGGTCAAATTTATAGACATAAAAAAATTCCAAATTATAAACTACACAATCACAAAGGAAGTCTTCCAAGACAAAAACAATGTGTTATTAAATGTAATAATAAATATATTATATCCCCAAAATAGTAGACAATAAGAGAGTACGACAAAGTTTACAAGACAAACTATAGGAAAATGGGGGAGGGATTCTTATAAAAAACCAAAACAAAACATCCTAACTTTTGTTTGCTAGCTAGCAAGGACATTTGGACAAAACACTCTAAAACTTGATCACATAAATGTAACACAAGTAATCAATAATAATGTAATGTAGTAATGTATGAAAATCCAATTTGAAATCTCAAAAATGAGGTGGTGGTGGTGGTCTCCAAAACACATCATGTGCGACATTGTGTCCACCATTTCCCATCAAATTTGGATTCATATTGTAAACTGGTTGTTGTTCACCTAATCCATGAGAAGTAATACCACTTCCACTTGCTGAACCAGAACCTGAACCACCTTCATTATTATTATTATTGTTATTATTATTATTAACCTCTTGTTGAATATTTTCTTCTTCTCCTTGTTGTTCTTCATCTTCTAATGGTAACCTATCATAAGTAGCATTAGCAAAAGTTGCAGCAACAATCATCACAGGTCCTGAAGCAACCAACGACCCTACCACCATTCCTCCCACGACCTGACCTTGAACTCCGGCGAGATACACGGTGAGTCCTGTAGCCTCCGGCGGCGACGGCGGAGGCAAAAAAGCCCCGGAGAGAGACAGAATGTCAAATCTCCCCGGAAGTGAAATGACTCCTCCCGGCGCCGTTGGTTGCCGGAGTGTGACATTGGTAACAACGCCTGTGCCGCTGAGAACCGAAACTCCACGGTGGCGACGGTTAGCGAAGTTCGCTATACACTCGGCGATGTCACTTCCGCCGGAGATTTCCATGATGTGGCTACGGAGAGCGTTCGGAGTTTCTTTCGTTATAACCACCGGCGGTTTTGGCTTGTTTTTGGATCCCGGCGGTCGTCCACGTGGCCGGCGTCCGCTGCCTGTGTTGTTGTCATCGCCGTCACGGTCATTGTTGTTTTCGTCTTCGCCGTTAACGTTAACGGTGTTAGTGTTGCTGGTGTTGCTGATCGTTGGAGTAACCGTAACGTTACTGTTACTGTTATTGTTACTATCGAGAAACTCTTGCTCTCTTCTTAACCCAATCCGGTTCGACCCGGTTTGGTTTTCTCCTTCAACCGGGTTTGCTTCCGCTGTTTGTCTTCCATCCCACCATCGATTCGCCATCTTTCAAAACCAAAAAGCCTTTTTCACAAACCCAGAAAATAAAATAAAATAAAAATAAATAAATAAATAAATAAATAAATAAATATAGAACAAATTTTGTTTTACTACTTTTGGATATTCAGATCTATTTCACTTATCCAAGTTTATAAACCCACTTCAAGAAAAATCAAAACACTTTTTTTATAGACAAAAAAAAAAAAACTAAAGTAGAAACCTTGTTGCAAGCTTACTCACATGAGAAAAACAACCTCTCCTTGAAAAACTTGTGGTGTTTTATTTGGTGGTTTGTGTTAAAAGGGTAAGAAAATGGTGCAATTGTTTGTGTATTTGTGTGGATTTTTCTTTGACTAACAAGCAAAGAAGTTTTTTTGTTCTTATTTTTTTTTGGTGTGTGTGATGTGATGATTTCGAAGTTTTGAACTTATGATGCCACCTAACTAAATAAACTTGGCTTCATTATTTAAAAAAAAAATAGAGCAAGTTGCAAAAAAGGGATTATTATGGTGGTAGAAAAAATGGGGCCATAAGGGATGGGTTTAAAAAGTGAGAGGATATGAGTTGATGGATATGGCAGTGTGTATTTGTCGTTTGGACTGTTTTATAAAATGATGGATTTCAATTCAAAACAGGGTCTTATGGCTCGAGCACCTCGTGGGGAACCAAGTTGTCTATATTTGATTGTGTGTATTTTAAGTCTTTGTGTGAACTTCTTTTATAAGGTCCAAAATGTACATCGACAACATATTATCAATTTTTTATTATTTTTCTCTTTTTAGTCATTTTTCTATAAAATTGTAATTATAGTTCTCTCATAAAATTGAAATTTGACCAAAAACAATAATTCATTATTTTATTTTGACTTGCCTTAAGAATTTTTTTAACATTTTTAATCATTCATGTATTGAACCAGTTTTTGGTAAAATAATTTAAATTTTTATATCATTTTAAGTATTTGATCATTTAAAAGTAATTTTCATTAATATTATTTTTCAAGCCAATTCACTATACATTTGTTTTTCTTGAAGTTTATTTAATAAATTAAAATTCATTCAAAATTAATATAAAAAAAAAAGGATTTATAAGCTATATTGTTAAGAAAAA
>JBBPBO010000003.1:57817034-57859819 GCA_037974295.1 Cicer cuneatum
TTAAAGTTTTGTGTTTAATTTTTGAAAAATAAAAATAAAAATTATTTTTTTTACCAATTTAGATAAGTCAAAATCAAAATTAACATTTAAATAGTCTAAAGATATAAAATTAAATTTTTCTATATTTTACCAATTATAGATTGGTTATTTTTTATTAGATTCTTAAAAAAAAAAAGGTTCATTTAATGTAATATATAGCTAACATTTTTGTATTATATAATAATAAAAATTAGCGCAAGGCTAATTAATGTAAAAGCTAAATAATCAAAATTATTTAAGTAAATCATGATTTATTGAATAGCTAAATTATATTATTACTATCCATATTCTTAAACCACGCACAGTTTTTTATTATATATGTTCTTCATATATATCTAATAATGGTTCAAACTCGAATACTTTTCATCGCTCACTTAAGTTTATTAATTATTCAAACTCTAACCATTTGATTGTACGTGCACCGTTTTTTTCATGCATATAAGCTTGTTTATAAAAAATTACATCAGTTTGACAAAATATTTTATGAGTCTAATCTAAATGCAAATAAATTAGGAGTAATGGCTTTCTTGCATAGTTTGGTAATTGAGTATTTCGCTAATTTACATTCACTTATATTTTAGTTGATATAATTAGTAAGTTATACATTTAGTTGTATGAGTGTAATTTAACAAAGTATTAAAAAATGTAATAGTTAGAAAGAAAAAAAAGAAGTTATTCAAACTATTCATATTATTATTGATTAATTTTTCTTATTATCGATACAAAGAATAATTATATTTTAAAAGTTGTATTTATTTTACTCATTAAAGAGTAATATAAAAAAAATGAGTGGATTTGAGGTAAAATATACAGGCTGAAATGTTTTATAAAATCTAAATCTAAATTGTATTTCTATTTTATATATAACATTTAAGACATTGTGACCCACGTAATAGTCTATTTTGATGTAAGAAATTTAATTATTAGTTATAAATTTATTCATAAATTAGCATATGCTTCAAGCCTTTTTGTAGTCAACATGATAAATTTATTGAAAATGTCAATAAGCATATAATTTTAAGTTAATGTACAAAATTAATATAATATTAATAATAATAATAATAATAATAATAATACAATTCAAATTAGTATTTATTGTATATTTATATAAGCTAGGTTGGTTAGCTTGAAATATTTTCTTAACGGTTTTAATTAATTTGATTTTTTGGTTGAATAGAATATTTTTGAACAGTTTTTATCTCACTTATTTAATCAATAAATTTGGTCTAGTCTAACTTACGTCATATGTATGTTTGGTTGCAAGACCTTCTTGATGGTCTTTTCGAATCGTTTTAATGCATAACTTAATACCTTTTTAGAAAAATTGACCGGCATAATCGTCTATTTTATGATTAAACTTTTAATTATGTCGTGAATTCATTTCTAAATACGCTTAGAAATTATAAGCATGTTATTTAAATGTACATAATTTAATATAATAATAGTCAAATTATTATTTATATTTAATATACATCCGCAGAAAAATAATTTATGTGATGATGTGTCTACTCTAATATATGTATGCATGTGTTCTTTAACCAATGACGTAGCAACCAAACATAAAAAGGAAAAAATAATAATTTAAAAGATAAATATTAGAAAATTATTAAATATTATAAGATTTTAGTCGAGGTAGGTGAACGACGTTATGTTCGCCCAAGCGGGGTAGCGGGCTTTTTAGACCGATCCAAAAATTGTGTTAAATTTATGCTACAAACTTTATTTTTAATTAAATTAGTATATACAATAAAAAAATACATAATTTCCTATCATTCGAATATTCAGTTAACTAAATTTACATCGAAACAAAAATAAATTGAACATAAACATACTCTTTCATTTCATTGATCAAATTAAATTTAAAATTGTGATACAAATAATTTAGAATTAATATATAGAAGTAAAAATAAAACATAAAACTCAATAAATAACAATATCATTACTATATCATTGTTAATAGCAAATATTTAATTATTTTTTAATAAATATTTAATACTTGCATGTATATATAATATCTATATAAAAAAATTAAAATTCAATAAATATTTAATTGTTGATAGAAAAATAAAATTAACATGTGTGCGTATATATCATTTTTATGTTAGTTGTTTTTTGATAATTTTTCATTTTCATTTTTTTTTTATATTTTGCACTTAATCATTGATAGTGATCAAATTTAAATAAATATTTTATAAATATAAATTTATGACTAACTTATTTGAATTAACTCATTTTAGAACTCGAGATGTTAAAAGAAGAGTGGAATTTAAAATCTACTCCCTTGTAAGTCATTAATCTTCACCATCTAATCATCTTATCACCTCAAAAGGGACAAATTAATACATCTTTATCAAATTCCCTTTTATTTTTTAACTATAACCCTCATTCATGGTTTGTTCTTGAAATCATCCAAAATTCATTTTCATTGAGTCTAATATCTGCGTATGAATTTGTTGTGATATGTATTTTAGTTTTGTTTTTTTTATATCTTCTTTGATTTGCTAAGCTTATTCTACAAATGTGATTCTTCTTCTTATATGTTGTTTCGTTTGTGTAGTATAGTAACAAGAGTCATGTGTTTTTGTAAATTAGGAAATTATACTACTGTTTCACCTCAACCCTTGTTACTTTAATGGTGGAATTTTTGTAGTTTTTATATTACATTCAGTGAGTCTCACAATTGATCGTAAATTTAGTTCATTCTTAAATTATGATTTGGGCCGTATTAATTTGACCATATATCTAAATAATATCTCATAGTTTTTTTTAGTTTGTCCACATGTTCGAGCTATATTTAACAAATTTATATTTTTCTTAGACATAAATCAAATGTTCATAGTCTTTATTTGCTAAGAAAAAAATAGTAATTGAAATTCTAATAGGTAAGAATTTAATGTTTGTTATCTTCTAAATGTTTGTTAAAATCAATTATTTTGCATGACCGTGATGGTAAATTATTATGAGAAAGAATGCTATTTATCACCAACATGCCATAGCGTTTTTTTGAAAACAATATAGTAGATGGTTGACATCTATTGTTGGAAATGATGATAAGTTGAGCTAGTATGTGAATTAAAAAAATAAGTAAGACCTACATAGGAGGAATTACATATTCTAGTAGTGTTTATAAGATGAAGGTATGGAACTTGGGGTGTGCTCCAAAGAGTACCCAATTTTGTGAAGGGGTGAGAACGCATGCAAAATAAATCACCACACACGCACGCGCGTGTGGAACTATTGATAAATATAAGGCACGCCTTGTAGCCAAAGATTTTAGGCAAAGAGAAAATATAGATTTCTTTTACACTTTTTCTCGAAAATAAATTATACGCCTTGTTACCAGTAGACCCGACATTGCCTACGTCAATGAGTAATAACAAGTTAGTGATATGAGATGAACATATTATTATATATAAACTCTTAATGAGATATATACTTTATGTAGAGGGAGTACCTAGCTACATAAGTGTTGGAACCAAGTTGGTTCTAAGTACTTAGGATTTTGATGCTTACAAATGTACTCTATGGAAACTTATTTTGTACTTTGAATTATAAAGTTAAATGCCCTAGAAACTGAAGGAATCAGAAGCAGTGATCAAAGGATTCCAGAAAAATGAATTCTGGAATGATCAGAAGATACTCCAGGAATGTCAAAACATGACCAGAAGATATCTTTGATGGCCCATATCAGAAGGAATAAAAATCAGAATGAAACATGGATCATACCATTGGAAAGCCTGCCAGAAGGAGAGTTGTTCCAGACAAACAGGAATCAAATATAAATTTTATTCCAGAAGTTATTATGACCAGAAGATGGCCTGGCAGTGAAAAATTACACAGTCCAGACTTGTTCCAGACTTGACCAGAAGGTATGTTTATGAGTCCAGAACAAGAGGATCAATCCAGATTTGGCCCAGATCATAAGATAGCATGATTCAGGGCATGGAACTAAGTCCAGAACAAAAGAAATGAGTTCCAGAATCAATCTAGACCTGGTCCAAAATTAAAGGTAAAATGTCCAGACTGAAATATTTTTTATTCAATTTATTTTCAGTTTGTTCCAGACCAAAGTCCAGAATCTGTCCAGATCAGAGTAAAAACTTCCAGATCAACGGTTCAGAAATAATTATTTGGTCAAGTGATGGTCCAGATCAGAAAATTAGACCATGGCCCAGTGTTGGCCGAAATCAGAGGGACAGAATGTGCAAGACCAGAAATGGCCAAATCCAGGAGAATTCAGCATAATAGGCGCGCATCCAGGCAGGCCGAAATCAGAAGATCAGAGGGTCAGGAAGTGTGGTCCAGGGATGGCCGAATTCAGAGGATCACATCATATCATTTAGCTTGTACTAGATGTGGACTAGCGCTCAAAATTCTAATGGTCCAGAATTGATCAACGAT
Source organism: Cicer cuneatum (assembly GCA_037974295.1). NCBI lineage: Eukaryota > Viridiplantae > Streptophyta > Magnoliopsida > Fabales > Fabaceae > Cicer > Cicer cuneatum. The sequence goes on from JBBPBO010000003.1 coordinate 57,821,475, forward strand.
GGAGATTGCAAGTTATTTTAATTAAAGTGGTAAAAAGATTGGTTATAAAAATAAAGTGGAGTAGCATGGAAGTCAGGAGCATTGGCGGGAACAACCAACAGATTTAATTGGCCAGTTATTTTGAAAGAGAATCTAAAGATATGTTTTCTATTTAAATAAAGCCCAATTGGTCAAGTTATTTTTGGAAGAGAATCTAGCAAGATTCAGCTCGAATTTGATCATGGAAGAAACCCTAATTTTCATCTATAAAAGGAGGCTCAAGGCAGAAGACTTTGGAGTATCGAAAATCACAAAAGAGTCATACACTTCCAAAGCAACAAACACCCAAATTTTCATAGAAGTCAATTGTGAGTTTTAGCTTTCAAGAAGCAAGTACTCTTGTTATTTTCTTTCTACTGTGTCAAATCTAAGTTGTTGAAGTAGAGTCTACAAACTGAGGGAGTCAGTAGAGGTAGCAGGTTACTTGGAAATTAGATTCATAGTGTTGCGTGTCAAATCTAAGTTGTTGAAGTAGAGTCTACAATATGAGGGAGTCAGAAGGGGTAGCAGATTACTTGGCAATTAGATTGTGATTTCTTCTAAATCTGGGGTTGTCAGATTGGCTGAAGACATGTGTTTTCCTCAAGAAGTCTAGGATTGTTAGACTATTGAGAAGACTGACTTGGAGGCTCAGTAGCAAGGTTGTAATTCAAGTTTGAATTAGTGAAATCCTTCAAGGCGAAGGGACTGGACGTAGCCTCGTTAACGGTGAACCAGTATAAAATCTGTGAGTTTTTAATTTTATTTTTATCCGCTGCTAACTCTGTTTTAATTATACATTAAGTTTTGTTTTGAAAGTATTAAAACAGGAAAAGTATTCAAGTTAAGTCAAACACAATTCAACTCCCATTCTCGTGTTTGCACCTTCAATAAGTACTCGTAATAGACTCACCTATGTGAGTGTGGAAGTGGGGCTGCTTCCTATGGAATTTCGAGGCAAAAATTCTTTGAGCGTTCACTATATTGGGATAGACGAGTAGGGCCATGAATGCATGGACTTTTGAGAATATACCCAATGAAAAGGTTGTGTGTGGGTTTGATGTCAAAGATAGAGTTCAAGACTACAAGTCACTTTTGTTAAATCTGAATCTTACTTACCATTCAAAGGTTCAAGTCAAGAGACACTTTTGTTTATACATTATCTTATGGAAGCATTTGACGTTATTTCATAACATTCTTTTTAAATTCAAGTGGGGGATTGTTAGAAATGCTGATAAGTTGAGCTAGTCTGTGAATTGAAAAAATAAGGAAGTCCCACATAAGAAGGATTACACATTCTAGTAGTGTTTATAAGATAGAGGTATGGAATTTAGGGTGTGCCCCAAGAGGTACCTAATTTTGTGAAGGGGCAAGAACGCATGCAAAATAAAGAAAATTAAAAAATTATTTATCTAAAAACAAATGCTTGCGTTTTATTGACACGATTGGACACGTGTCTGTCCTCCACTGAGTCAACACTGAATATATGATCCGGTTAATTCTTCCCCTTATTCCGCGCATCAGTTTATGGTCAAAACCTACCTATTTTTTCGTTTGTTTTGTGGACGCGCGCCTAGTCAAAACCCTAGAAAATTCGAAGTCAAATAACCTAGAAAAATATGGCACGATTTTGTGTGGTTCTGATCTAATGGATCCCAAATTATCTCTGATCCAATTGCAGATCTCCTCTATAAATAGAGGGTTATGCTCATTTGGAAGATCACACCAAAAGCACTCCATTCTCTAAGGTTTTTTCTCCTTCTCCCTATCTATTCTTACTACTTCTTTTCTTTCTTTCGAGTGATCTTAGTACCATATTACGAGTGACAATCATTCGACTACCATATTAAGAGTGTAATTCTATAACAGTTTTTCACGGTGCACTGGAACTCTGATACAGAGTATCTAGGCTGTTTTATCCTGGGGACTTCGTCATTGATAGTCTGTCTTGCACAATTTGGGCAATGCCACGAAACGTCTTAAAAAGAGCGACCTAGTCCGCGACTCAACCCAATAATATTTTTGGTGACATAAATTATTTTTTAAACTGTTTTTTCAAATCTCGCAACAACATTTATAGATAATATAAGTCATAAGTAAATTAAAGAATAAATTATAATTACTATAAGTGAAACTGAAAGCTTTAGTCTTCGCATAAATTGATTTTTCAACTGTCTTCTTTGATCGTTTTATGTTTATTTGAAAGCAATTGAATGATAACTTTGTCTAAATAGTATATAAATTTGATTAATTTCATAGATAATATTTTGATCTACTTGGGTATATAATATATGAGGCTTTTGTTCTAATTTTATCACTTATGCATTGCAGGTGTACTTGTCCATAGGTGAAACAAGTACTTGATAATTACGACTCTTTTAATTTATATTTTAATTTTAATTTTTTTTGTTTTAATTATTTATTTTGTTATATAAAACGAAAAAAAAACATTTCTTTTGTTATTTTAACAAAATATTGCTTTTTATTTTACTTTTATTCATATTTTGTGTTAATATTTTTGCTTACTTTTTCCCAAGCTTATTTTGTAGGGTATCTTGAGAAACTAGGGATGATATACCTCTGGAAGACATCAACACATTCACATATGCGATTGATTTCTCAAAAAGTAATCGGCTAACTATAAGACATGTTTTAGTTAGGGCCAATATGTATTTTATTCTTCTTGTCACTTCAAAAGAATCTCGGATAATTTACTAACTCTATAAATATTATTGGAGACCCAGAGATCTTCAATTATTAGTAGAAAAAGTCATAAAATAATTGTGAGATCCAATTATGTGGATATTATTAACGACAAAAGCCTTAAAAACTATAGCACTCGTGGTCTTTTAACTTAATTTCAGTTAATGTTTTAATTATTTTTTTTTTCTTCTCGATTTGGTTATTTATTTTAATTTTAAGTGACAATTTAATCTTTTATGTTTTAAAATGTTAACAATATTATCCTTTTTTTTTACAATAAATTAAAAAATTCATCAAAATTTTCAACCAAAACTCATAAAATTAATTATATTATTTAATATAATACAAATTTTATCAAATTCGTAACTCAAATCTTCAAATAAACTCATAATTTTATTTTTTGTTTGATGTTGTTAGAGATGAAATTTTAAAAATCAAATAAAAAATAAAAATATGAAACATACTCCTATATATAGTACACCATTTATAAACAAAAATAAGTAATATATTCATATATATATATATATATATAATTCAAATTGTGAAACGAATATATTATTTCATTCAGCCTATAACAATTGATCAATTTTTAAAAATATCTCAAAATGAACTACTTTTTCAAATTTAATACACTTTTTTTTTTAATTTTACTCTTTAATTAATAATACTTCATCATTTTTAATACAATATTTTTATTGTATATTTATAACATTAACAATATTATCAATATCTTAAAATATAATTTGATAAACATAATATTGTATTTCTTTTATTTATATAAATTTTTTTAATACATGTAAAATGTATAAATAATTTAATTATTTTAAAATAATTTTTTTACTAATTTTTATTATATTGTAATAAATAAAATATTAAAGAATTCTAAAAAAAAAAATTTAAGGCAATTCTAATAGATTAGACTAGACTAGTACTTAACAAAAGCTGAATAAAATAATCGAAGATTTATTATTGAATTTATACTCCAATTGAAATGAAAGTTGAGTTGAAAAGTGTTAAGTAGGTGGGCCATATTAGTATGATGAGAGAAATTCAGAGTTAGAAAAAAGATAAAGGGGAGTTGAATGAAGTTTTGTGGGATTGGGGCTTTGCAACTTGTTGCGTGTTGTTTTTTACTGTCACAGACAGAGCAGTGTTGTAAGTGATAGGGTCTTAATCTCAGCATGGAATACAGTGTCTCGTTTTAGGAGACTATTAGCCTGCTCCTATACATAAATTGGTCCACCATAGTCTCATAATACATAACCGTTCATATTCAGAGATACTATACTTAATTTAATATTTCAACTGCTGCCACTTATCTTTTTACTCTAATAAATACAAACAATTGCCTTTGCTATTCAAACTACTCTCTCCTTCACAAGTTACAACTGAATGTTATTTTAGCAATAAAATAATTTATCTTAAATATTTTTAATTTTTAATATAATTTTAGTTATTTTTTATATTTTTCTTCAATTATTATTATGTACACAATTTATAAAATATTATTGTGTGTTATATTGATAATAATATAAAAATTATGCATATGATTAATGTTTGTCAATAAATAAAGAATTAGTTAAAATGAGTGTTTTAATTACACGACATAAAAATGAGAAAACTAATAATACACTAATTATAATTTTCTCATGTTATTTTTAGCAAATGAATTGCTAAAGAAATCATGAGAACGTACAATTGATACACAAGATAAAATTTTATTATTAATTAATTAATTAAAATTAATATATTTTTAATATATTCTTAATAAAAATTAGAATAATTATAATTTATTGTTAACACGATACACAAGGCAAATAATCGTCACTAAAAAATTAGTTAAAATTACTATTTTTTTAATGTTATGGACATAAAAATAAAAATATTTATAATATACTAATTATAATTTTTTTCACACTTCAATTTTATAATTTAGTATTTTTTATTGCACCAAAAACAATTTTGTTTTTTATATTGTATAAATAAAATTGAGCATAATTATAATATACTAATTATAATTTATTATAAAAATCATGCAAGAGACAAATATTTATTAATAAATAATTAGTTAGAATTATTATTTTTATTTTATCGACATAAAAATGAAAATAATTACGGTACTTGAGACAAATATCCACTTTTGAGATTATACAATTATACACGCACGAGACAAATTCTAACTGATAAAAATGTTAAAATAAATATCATACACGATACATGTTGTTCTTGATCAATGAGATTGAATTATTATATACTTAACATGTTTTTACTCATAAAATTTTTAAAATGACTATCATATACAAGTTATCATTTATGAGATTTGATTATCATGTACGCGGCAAATTTTTATCGATAAAAATTTCAAAATTACTAACATACTGAGAATAAATGGTCATTAATAAAATTAAATATTTAATAAATTTTCTTCCTACAATTATAGTTATGTTTTATATGTTTTACTTTAGTTTATATATATAACAAATAAAAGATAGCAGTGTAAAGAGTTTTACAATATCAATTAATCACAATTGACATATCATTAAAAAAAATTATTTTTATTGTAACTTTTAAAATTATAAGTATAAATGTTTGTGATGTGGTTACAATGTAAAAAAATTATACTATAAGTGTATAAAATTTAAATTCATGAGATTAATTGACATACACATACACCATAAGTGTAAAATATTTTACAATGTTGATAAAATTTAATTATTCATACATATGATTTTATAAATAATTATAATTAAAATAAAATATTTAAATAATTTGACAATTATAAATGACACAAAGTACTCTAAAAGCATATAATAACTAATGACGAGGTAGTATTCACATAGTTAAAAGTTATTTTGTTTGCACATTGTTTGTATTTTTCTATTTCTTAGAGAGTACAAAAGAAACTGTCACCTGTTCGAATATTAAATTGTGTCCAGTATCTCAATCTAAATGGCTGTGTATCATCAGACTATGATGGACCAGTTTATGTATAGGACCAAGCTAACGGTCACCCTGTTTTAGATCAACAAAGTAAAGTTGCTGTCGATATGTGAGAACTAAACTTGTACTTGAAAGTGGATTATCTGCATTTATCATTACCATTCATGGACTAGAGACAAAAATAGTTGTTAATTGAAATTCAACTATTTTGATTTAACTTTGATATTTTTAATTGTAAAATTAAGATTGAAATTTGCAATTTTTTTTTCTATAAATTTGCATTATTTTAAATAGTGTAATCTCGATCAAAAGACCATTAAATGTGAGATTTATTTATAGCAGATAATCTAAATTTGTGTTTAATTTGCTAGTTAGTTTGATTCCATGCATTTTTTTTTTTAAAAAAATAGTCTGTTTAGACACATATTAAAGAATAAAAAATAAATTTCAAAAAATAAATTTTTTAAGAAATTAAATACATAAATCTCAAAACACAATTTATGTGTTTGGTTTTTTTACACGTGCTCCTAACATATTTGTTAGTATTTTTATTTTTTTAAATATATTTTGTTTTTTAAAAATATACTAATCTACTCTTGTTTTAAAATTAATAACCAATCTACCCGTTCTATCTGGGGCAAATATTAGGTTGGATGGTAGGATTTGAATGATACACTTTATTTTTGTTTATTTTATTTTTTAAATTTTAATCCTGTCAGATTTTAAAACGTCTATATCAATTTAGAACATGTTTAGAGTTTGCAATTGCATATGACTCAAAATTTTTAGGGGTATCAAAATTTTGTTTTTATATATAGTATAAACAATTATTTAATAAAAAAAATGTGTTATAAAAAATTATATAGTAAAAAAATATTAAAATTTGAGTGATTCAATATTTTTTTCTTTTTATATACTAAGTCTTAAATTTTAAATTTATAAATTGTTGAATTTTTATGGTTAAATATGTACAAAAAATGATAGATTTTTTTTATCCTTATATTAAAATTAGAACCTTAGATAACAAAAATATTTTGTTATCAACTCTTCTGTATTTTTTTTTTGATGTACTCTCCTACTTTTGTTATTCCTTGGTCTCTACGGTTTGTGAAGAAGAACACAAAATTCAAATTATTTTCTATAAGAATTTCTTTTATTAATAATTGTTCGTCTCTATTCTCATCTCAAAAAAATTCTCCCTAGTTGAGATAATTGCTAAATGAGATTTTGTAATGCAAAAACACGTTAATCGCATCAAACATGATAAAACTTATAATTATTATCTTAATTATAAAATTCAAGATAAATTGATTAATATGTATAAAAAACATAACAAATTGATTAATATCACATTAATATAATTAATTTTCTTATCATTATATAACTTATAAAAAATAAATAACCTATATATAAAAATAAAATACCAAATTCAAACTTCACAGATGACACAAATTTTTTCAAAGACAATCCTGAGATGCAATTATGTATTGATATTATTTATCTATTAATTTTTGTTGTATACTATTAACTTCTTTATTTCTTTCTTCTCCGCAAACCTTTGATGATAAATGTCTTATTTCTCTGTGAAATTTGGTCTTGAGAATACATTGTAATAGCTCTGTTTTTTTTCTTCATTTTTTTTTTCTTGAGCTTGCAAATTTTTTTCTAATTCTTCAATAAATCATATCACACAATCAAACGTAGAAGTTAAAAAACAAATAATATTATTTGTTATACGAATATTTTCTATTTTATCTCTATACCTCTTCATTTTATTTACAATTGCCTTCAATCTAAATATGAAATTAATTCAAAAAAGTTTATCTTCAAAACATCAAAATCACCTCAATTAAATTTCTATTTATAGATAATTAAACACATTTATAAAAGTTTCTTAATTAATACACATTTTTAAATGTATATTTGGTTGATCTTGGAACGATATATTGTGCCTTTCATTTCGAGTCATCGTGATTAAAGGATTTATATATGGACGGCACTAGGTTGGTGGCTATGTGACAATTTATCTTTCAAAATTTGGTTGCAATTAATTAGAGACCTGTTGTTGACTATGTGTTTTAGCTATCTCTTTATTCTATTATTTTTATAATTATGGTTTTCCAAGAAACCAATATTCAAATAATTGTGCTAACGAGAAACATGGAACACTAACGTAACTTAGGTAAGTTTTCATAAATTTTGGGACTACCAAAATTCGGGAAATTTGAGGTATTGCAACGTAAATAGTTTTTTCTTTCGCCTCTTGTATTTTAAATGTATGTTCAGATTGATTATTTAAATATATAAAAATTACTTTTAGCCTAATCAATTAAAAAAAAATTGGAATTTTTGAAAAACCGGAAAATTAAAAAAAAGTTCGGTATACTATGTCGGTCAAGTAAAGAGGTCCACAGTTGGTTCTATACCATATTAAGCCCTCTTTGGATATGGATATATTTTTAGAAACTGAAGGTTGCAAAAAGTAACCCCATCATTCTGTAGTCATTAAAGTGTATTAGAAAAAAAGAAGGGTGCAAAAAGTAACACCATCATTTTATAGGATGATGGCTCAAGCTTGTTGTTGGGCCCTTGAAAACATGGATTGAAGAAATTAGCCCGTACATCATTTTATACGTAACAAATTTTTTTTTTTAAACGTTTCTCGAAAAGTAGGAATGCTATGAACTCTACAATGTTACGTCAAACTCAATGACATTTTTGCCAAATAAAAAAAACACCTTGATGACTCTTAAGAATGTTCGTATCTAAACCAATTTAAATAAAAATTGCTAATTGAATAAAAAAAATCTAAAAATTGCACAAATTGAAATTTTATATGCAATTTAGAGAAAATCACTCTAATCGAATCAATTCTAGTATTTTTTAAAAACCAAACTCAAACATAATGGTCTAAGAGTGATTCTCCATAATTAAATTTAACTTCAAAACCTAATTTGCAATAGAGAAATTAACTACATACGAGTTATTACTTAGATATTGTTACACTATTTAATAATTTTTTTAATTATTAAATTTTAGATTTAAAATTTATAGCATGTAGACTTTATAATATTTTGTAGAAAATTAAAAAAATGATTTGATTTATATTAATACACATACAAACTAATAACATCTAATAAATGCACATAATACATTAATATCAATGTATCTCATTGATATGTTAAATATTTTAAATTTATATAAAAAGTAAAAATACTTAATTTGTACATTAGTGTAATTCGACTATTTATTATATTTAATACATAAACTATCTAATTTTCTTTGTGTATTTATAGTGTTAGATATCAAGTTTATTCCATCCCATAAAATAATAAGTTTAATATGGCTCTTTCCTCGACCCTTATAGAAGCATATCGTCAATTCGAAACAATTTTTGTTTTATATTTACCAACGTTTATAATGATAGTAATATAAAAAGAGCGTATAAGTAGATTATTGTGAATTTTACGTAGATATATTTTTTCGTCGTGTATTTTATGTTTTTTATTTTTTATTATTGATTTGTATTCTAAATACAAATCTTCACTGAAATCACTTTTTTTTTTCTCTTAATGTTTTCTGCAACTCAATTTATGCATATTTGTAGATAGAATATCCAATCTTATAAATATTTAGATTCTCTGTGCAATAGTAGAATAATTTTAGACAATATTTGTGGTAAAATAAAAGAGAATAATGTTTAAAATAATGAAATGATCGTAAGAGATAAATAAAGTAAATATAGAGACGAAGAGAAAGATAAAAAACTTCTTCGTAAACGATCCTTATCCTTTACTTACCGTTATATTCTTAATGTCATATTTTTGTTTCCACTTTTTTGGGTTTTCACTTTTTTTTTGTCCACTTTTTTGTATACATGGTTAAATTAATTATTATACTTTTCATTTAGTTATTATTAATTTATTTTTAGAATTGCAATGTTCATGTGAAGTTATAAAACTGAATTGTAAAATACATTGTTTCCACTTTATTTTTTTAGTAATAATCAAGGTTATTGTATATATATATATAATTTTTTTGAGTAAATTATATTGTATATTATTAAAAAAAAATTATATTAAAAACGGTCCTGTCTTACCCCAATCAAACTTTTGAATCAATAATTTATATCGTTCAATGGCCGGTCTAATTCTAATTCCGCTACTGCACTCAACTATTTAAATAAATGTGTCTTACTAATAATTTTAAATTATTATTAAATTGAAAAAAATAAAAATACTCTACTAACAAATATTCTATCTTTTATAATTATTGTTTTTCTTTTCTCTTTTTAATGCTGGGCCCGTATGTTATAAATGAGATATAGAATAATTGGAAATGAGTCCTCATGTGAAGTTAAGTGATATGGTTTGTGTCAAAAATATAATAGGCTAAAAAAACTACTCAAGCATCTCATCATATCTCATCACAATAAGAAGTTATTTATTATATATATATATATTTTAAAAGGTATATACGCTAATGATCTTTCTTTGGTCAATGAAAATATATTATTTAGTTTAATTTTTTATTTTGCTTATTTAGATATGTTGGCAAATAAAGGTTGGTTGCCATTCTTCTAAGCCTTTAATAATTATAGATCTTTATTTTATTGCCCCTCTCTCTGACAAAAAAAATTAATTAAAGGTGTACTAGTAAATATTTATTAGTCAATGAATATTAATTTAATTCTTAATTTAAATTAAAGATAAAATATCTTTTAAAATCATTATTCATCTATTCCTTATTTATTTCAAAATATCTTATTTATAAAATAAAGTAAATTATTAACTATTTATAAAAATACTAATAAACTAACAACTTTTTTAATATATATAGTAAATATCACTATAAATTCACGCACAATTGCGAAATATTTAATTTAAACTCAAGATTAAACGTCAAATCTAATAATTTTAAAATTTGTCAATTGAGTTTAGCTAAAAATAATATATATATATATATATAATATTAAATCTCACCACTAAAATGGTACTGACGTATGATTGGATTTGTGTAATTTATAAAAAAAAACTAAAATAGGTGGTGTGTAAAATAATTAAAGGTCTTATTAATAACTGTTTGAGATATTTGTTAAAAAATTAAAAACAAAAATTTTATATTAAAAAGAATAACAAAATAATTTTATTTTATCTTAGTTTAGTGTTCTCGTATAATGATTCATATTGTTAGATGTCTTATTTTGAATAATAGACTACTACTATATTTAATATCTTCTTAATATTTCAAATCACTTGCGTCGAATTTGTTGAAACTATTTAATCATAATCAATGGATATTAAAAGATATTGTTTTTTCTTAAATCTCACATTTTTCTTAACTATAATCAATTGAATATACTAATTTAGTCGTTAAAATTAAGATTTTGATTTAGTTATTTTTTATTAATTTATGCAATTTTTATTTAATAATTAAATATAATTAAACTATTTATATTTTAGTATGAGTTTAACTTAATTTTTTCAAGAGAAAAAAAATTAAATATATCGATAAAAAAAATAATTAAATGTATAATTTTTAAGACACTTCCAAATTCCAATCTAATATTTCTAGCATTTGCAAATAATTAATCAGTCGTTGTAGTACAGTAGCGAAATATCAATATTTTTTTTTTGTTGCAAAATATCAAAATTCAATTAAAAAAAATTGGTGACATTTTTATCGAGTGTGTGTGAGTGAGATAGAAAGCGGAAGGGGAAAGTTGTTGTTTGAGAAAGATTTAGATTTGAAGTATCAGAAAATCATGATTTCAATGTAACATTTCCAGCTCCGATTCATTCTTCCCCTAATAACACTCACGATCTCGGTAACCTTATTCTTCTTCATTTTCTACTATTTTCATTTCCACTTTTTTTTTTTTTTTTTGTATTTTTAAAAATAAAGATTAAATTTTCAATTTTAATTTTCGTTTTATTCGTGTTAGTATTGGAATCTAAGGTTTAATAAACTGTTGAAGATTTATTTATATTGAATTTTGAGTTCAATTTCAATTGGGTTTATGTCATAATTGATCGTTAGATTCGTTGTCACTGTGCAATTATATTGATTCAATCAAAAGTGGTTTATTTGATTCTAGATCTAGTGTTTTTTCTAGATGATTTCGGGTTGAACTTAATTGGAGAATTTCTCTATTTGTGGTTGAATTTTGGCGGAGGAATCAGTGAGTTATAGTAACTTGTTCAAGGTAAATTTTGGGCAAGTGGGATGATACTTTGGCAATTGGGGAAGAGGATATTGTGTTGTTGGTTTGATTTTCACTGTCTATGTGTGTTTTCAAGGCAATTCATTTGTGCATATTAAAATTTTGAACACCCTTGTCTTCATGTTTACATGTTCTTGTATGTATGTTTGAAGTTTTTTATATGGTTTGCTTATGTATTGTTGACGAATTTCTCTGGAGTTTTAGTTGACCCTCAAGCTGTGTTTTGTATTTTAAACGTTGTTGACATTGAAAATTTTGTGTCGCTTATGCTTCAGTTTGGCATATGGATATCCATATCATTTTGTATTTATTTTTTTTCTGTTTCAGTATTGCTTTTCTTTGGGTTGTGTTTCATTTCGGGAAATTCTTTTGGTAAATGTTGAGCAGGTTTGCTTGGCAAAATGGGACACGTGAAGTTGCAAACGCAAACTGATATCAATGCCACAGAAGAGGAAGCTGGGAAGTCTGGTGCTGGATATTCTAACAGAACTACTGTGGCATGCATGATCAATGCAGAAATTGGTGCCGTTTTGGCAGTCATGCGAAGAAATGTTAGATGGGGTGTTCATTATATGTCAGATGATGATCAGTTGGAGCACTCCCTTGTTCAGTCTTTAAAGGCATTAAGGAGACAAATTTTTTCGTGGCAGAGTCAGTGGCATGTCATAAACCCTGTCTTGTATCTCCAGCCTTTTCTTGATGTGATTCAATCGGATGAAACTGGTGCACCGATTACTGGTGTTGCTCTGTCGTCTGTTTACAAGATCTTAACTCTTGATGTAATTGATCAAAACACTGTCAATGTTGGGGATGCCATGCACTTGGTGGTTGATGCTATCACAAGTTGCAGATTTGAGGTGACTGATCCAGGATCGGAAGAAGTTGTATTAATGAAGATATTACATGTTCTTTTGGCATGTGTGAAAAGTAAAGCATCTGTGATGCTGAGTAATCAACATATTTGCACCATAGTAAACACTTGTTTCCATATAGTTCATCAAGCAGGAACCAAAAGTGAGTTGTTGCAGAGGATAGCACGCTACACAATGCATGAACTTGTTCGGTCTATTTTCTCTCACCTTCAAGATATTGATGATGTCACAGAGCATGCATTGGTAAATGGGAGCACTGCTTTAAAACAAGAGGTATAAATATTGTGTTGCCTTTGTCCTGTTGCTTGCGATCATCTTTTAATGTGATTATTCCATCTTTTGCTACTTGTTAGCATGGAACATAGTTATAAGGAGAAATAGGGACCTTAGGGTCGGGGTACAATTCAAATTTAGGCTTAATGATTTTGTTTCAATAATGTTTTTCACTCGCTTATTCTCAGCTCACAAGTCTGAAATAATTGACACTTACATTTCTTTCAATTTTCCAATTTCCATTAATTTATTATTCCCTTACAAATTGTATGCTGATATTTTTGAAGTTTACGTACAATGTTTGATCAGTTAATTAAAACCTAGCTTCTAAGTCTTTAATCTGACCTAAACTGAACTAAGACCTTCCTTACTGATTTCCCTTCAAATTTAGGAAGGGGACTACTTATTGACTTATTGTTTTAGATCAAGACCTATAAATCTTTTAGGTAGATCCTCCAGGATAAACTAGAAAACAAGGTATAATTGCGTGGGGGGAATATTAATAAGTGGAAGTATAAGTGGTATCTTATCTAAGATAGTTTTGGATGTGCTTACTGAACACATCCAAGAGGTGGTGTCATGATCCCTTCTTTCTGCAGATAATATAGTTTTAGTTGGAGAATAAGGAGAAAAAGTGAATGAGAAGTTATAGACATGGGGACAGGCCTTGGAAAACACGGTTTCTGGTAAATCAGAGTATATTAAGTGCAAGTTTAGAAAGAGATTCACATCTAGCTCAGAGGAAAAAATCGGGGAGCACATAATACTATCAATTCTCATGTTTAAGTACTTTGGGTCCATCATGTACAATGGTGGGTAGATAGAGGGAGATGTCAAACTATAGGATCTAAGCAGGAAGCCTAAAATACAAGAATGATTTAGGTGTGATTTGTGATCGAACAAGTATCACTCACGTTCAGAGAGAAATTTTATCACACAACTGTAACACCTGCATTGTTATATGAAACTAGATGATGAGCGATAAGGAGTCACAGGAAAGTAATTTCAGCGACACAGATAGAATGGTATATGGATTAGTGGTGCACTAGACAAAATAGAATCAGAAATGCAATCATCAGAGAGAAAATGGTGGTATCTTCCATCGTAAGAGAGATGGCAGAGTCTTGTCTTGGATGATTTAGACATGTGTGGAGCTAGGTTATCAATAGCGCGCTATAACGGCTGAAGACTTTAGTAGAGCGGTTTGAGGTGTGTTATAGGGTAATATAAGGGTTTGAAAGAAAATACCATGTGCATCCTTTGTCGTTTCTGAAGTCTTGAAGCAGCCATGTGACCCTAGCTGTGCCATAACGATTGAAGATTTTAGTAGAGGGTTTAGAGGTGTGCTAATATAAGGGTTTGAAAAAAAATACCAATGTACAGCCTTTGTCGTTTCTAATGTCTTGAAGCAGCCATGTGACCCTAGCCTCCTCTCTGGCAGCCCCAACCGCATCTGTGTTTTTCTAATTTTTTTTTTGTTTTTGTCAAAAACTGCTCTTCAAAGTTCAATTAACTGTTTTTTCTGCTCTTTAAGTAGAATATTCATTTGAATTTTTAGTGTTTAGCTACTTTAATTTAGTAAACCTTAGAGGCTTTAACTTGTTTGTTTCCTCGATTTTTAATGGATCACATACATTGTTTGAAATGAAAAAATCAAATAATTTTCTGTGATGCCTTATGTTGGTATTTACTTCGATGTTTTCCTTAAGACCTATGACCTTTTATTATTAGGTTTAAGTATATGTTTGCTAATATACGATTTTTTGCTTTTAGTCCCTGTAAAATTTTTGTTTTGTTTTTAGTCTCTGCAAATATACACTTTTTGTTTTTGGTCGTTGACATTTTGTTCTTAGTCCCTGCAAAATTTATTCATATTGGAATTGGTCCCTATAATATGTAAAATATTTGAGTCCCTTCAGATAAGGATTAAAAAGGTATTACAGGGACCAAAAACAAAATACCAAGGACCAAAATCAAAAAGTGTATATTTGCAGGGATTAAAAACATTTTTTTACATAGACTAAAGGCAAAAAATGATATATTTGCAGGGACTAAAATCTTATTTAAACCCTATTATTAATTTTGAATATTTTATAAAATTTGGATATTTTTTTAATTCTTCATCATATATATGTATATAGTAGTATTGATTATTTAATATGCCTTAAAAAAATCTATAATATCGGTCGTCCCGCTATGCGCTATCTTGCTATAATGTTTTTAGGGTTGACTGCTATCTAAGATTGATAACTACAGTGTGTAGAACACTGGTAGAAGGATCAGTAAAGAGGGTTGATTAGATGAAGTATAATCCAATAGTTAGTGGGAAAAGGAGACCCAAAAAACTATAAATCAAACCGTTAAAAGATATTTAAAAGTAAATGGTCCATTTTTGGACATGCTACAACATGATAGATATTTCGTCATTGTTTTTAATAAATACATAACAACCCTTACCGTGGGGCATCTTTAGTACTATAAAACCCCATTTATTGGCATTAATAATAAACCTAAACGAGGAAATTTCTACAACTTCCCGTAGTCCATATAGTTAGGCAGATTTTGAGTAAATTAACAAAGGGGCCATTGTGAAAGAATAAATTATGAGGAAGGGCCAAACTAATATTTTTAATTTTCTTCATCTTGCAAAAAAGGAAAAACAATTTCCTTTGAAAAAAAGAAGAAAATGCCACCCCTGCATGTAGTATGATATAGGACTTAATCTTTATCGCAATAATTACCCTAAAACTACCTAAACCACTTAACAAATCCCTAAACATATTATGCAGGAAAACTCCATGAAAATGATAAGAGACCTATTATATAAATATAATTGACTTCGTGGTTTCCTGCATCACCTTCTTGTTGGCTGTTGCACCTCCATAAAAGGGAAAAAACATTAAAGAGAGTAATTATTAGAAGTTGTGTATGCATTTTTACTAGTTAGGGGTAGAGAGATTGTCTTAATGTACACAAAATTGCAAATACTGATATTTTTATAGTCAGTGCTGCAAATTTTCAAATGAAATATTTTAATTGTCCTATGAAGCAAACTGAGTTGCTGGTGCAAAATTTGAGAGCGAGTACATGAACAAACTTGTGTATCTAATAACTGATAGTTTTTTTTTTTTGTGGGACAGATTGATGGGCTAAAAAATGAGCATAGTTCTGCTGAAAGACAATTGGAAAATGGTAGCTTAAATTCTGCAAGTGATAGTCAATCTGTATCCACAGGAATTGCTTCCAGCACTTTGAGTGATGTGGCAGCAATTATAGTGGATGTGAACACGGTTACGAGCAGTGGCAAGGAGACTGATCTGAATGAACAGCTCATGAATGAACCGTATGGGATTCCCTGCATGCAGGAAATATTTCACTTCTTGTGTTCACTGTTGAATGTTGTTGAGCATATGGGAATGAGTTCTCGATCAAACACAATAGCATTTGACGAAGACGTTCCTCTTTTTGCATTAACTTTGATAAATTCAGCCATAGAGTTGGGAGGGTCTTCCTTTCACCGACACCCTAAGTTGTTGAGCTTAATTCAGGATGAATTATTCTGCAATCTTATGCAATTTGGTTTGTCAATGAGTCCCCTTGTACTTTCAATGGTAAGTAGCATTGTTTTAAATTTGTATCACCATCTTCGTACAGAACTCAAATTACAGCTAGAAGCATTTTTTTCTTGTGTAATTTTGAGGCTTGCGCAAAGCAAATATGGGGCTTCATATCAACTACAGGAAGTAGCCATGGAGGCCCTTGTTGACTTCTGCAGGCAAAAAGCTTTCACGGTGGAGACGTATGCTAACTTTGACTGTGACATAACTTGCAGTAATATCTTTGAAGACATTGCTAATTTGTTATCCAAGAGTGCATTTCCTGTGAACAGTCCATTATCTTCCATGAACATTCTTGCTTTGGATGGTCTTATTGCTGTCATACAAGGAATGGCTGAAAGAATAGGAAATGGATCTTTGAGTTCAGACCATTCTCTTGTGAATCTTGAAGAGTATACTCCGTTCTGGCATGAAAAGTGTGAAAATTTCAGTGATCCAAATAATTGGGTTCCATTTGTTTGTCGAAGAAAGCGCTTCAAGAAAAAAATGATGATTGGAGCCGATCATTTTAATCGTGATACTAAGAAAGGTCTCCAGTTTCTCCAAGGAATACATCTTTTGCCTGACAAACTTGATCCTCAAAGTGTTGCCTGCTTTTTCAGATACAGTACTGGGTTGGATAAGAATCTCATTGGTGATTACCTTGGAAACCATGACGAGTTCTGCGTTGAGGTTCTTCATGAATTTGCTAGAACATTTGATTTCAAAGACATGGCATTAGATACAGCCCTTCGTATATTTTTGGAGACTTTCAGACTGCCCGGAGAATCACAGAAGATCCAGAGGGTGCTTGAAGCTTTCTCAGAGAGATATTATGAGCAGTCACCGCATATCCTAGCTAACAAGGATGCCGCTCTCTTGTTATCATATTCGATTATAATGCTTAATACAGATCAGCACAATACACAGGTAAAAAAGAAGATGACAGAAGAAGATTTTATCCGAAATAATAGGCGAATAAATGGTGGCAATGATCTACCCCGAGAAGTCCTGTCTGAACTATACCATTCAATTTGTAAAAATGAGATCCAGACAACTCCCGAGCAAGGTTCTAGTTTTCCTGAAATGACCCCAAGTCGGTGGATTTATCTCACACACAAGTCAAAGAACACAGCTCCCTTCATTGTTTCTGACCGCAGAGCTCACCTTGATTATGATATGTTTTCTATTTTGTCTGGTCCAACAGTTGCTGCAATTTCTGTGGTATTTGATAATGCTGAAACTGAAGAGGTGTACCAAACATGTATGAATGGATTCTTAGCTGTTGCTAAGGTATCAGCTTATTATCATCTTGAGAGTATACTAGATGATTTGGTTGTATCACTTTGTAAATTTGTTACTATTTTGGATCCGTCATCTGTTGAGGAGTCAATCTTAGCCTTCGGAGAGGACACAAAAGCAAGAATGGCAACTGAGACTGTTTTCACTATTGCAAATAGGTATGGTGATTACATCCGCTCAGGGTGGAGGAATATTCTCGATTGTATCTTGAAATTCCACAAGTTAGGTCTTCTTCCTGCTCAAATGGCCAATGATGCAGCCGAAGAGTCAGAGTCATCCACAGAAACTGGGAATGGGAAGCGTTATGCTAATTCTTTATCTTCATCTCAGCTTTTATCTGTTAATACTCCAAAGAGATCGTCGGGATTGATCAGCAGGTTTAGTCAACTCTTATATCTCGGTGCTGAAGAGATGAGATCGGTACCAACTGAAGAGCAAGTTGCTGCTCAGCAGTGTTCCCTTCAAACGATTCAGAAGTGTCACATCGAGAGCATATTTGCCGAGAGTAAATTTTTGCAAGCTGAATCTCTATTGCACCTTGCTAAAGCACTCAAAACTGCAGGAGTAAAACCTAAGAAAGGGAACAGCACGTATGACGCTGAAGATACTTCAGTTTTCTGCCTGGAGTTACTTGTAGCAATTACTCTGAATAACAGAGATAGAATTGAACTTCTTTGGCAGGATGTTTATGAGCATATTTCCAATATTGTGCAGGCAACTGTGATGCCTTGTACACTGGTAGAGAAGGCTGTTTTCGGACTCTTAAGGATTTGCCATCGCTTACTTCCCTACAAAGAGAACATGACCGATGAACTTTTGAGGTCCCTGCAACTTGTCCTGAAGCTCGACGCACGGGTTGCTGATACATACTATGATCAGATTACACAGGAAGTTAGTCACCTTGTGAAGGCAAATGCTTCTCATATTAGATCTCAGTTAGGATGGCGGACGATAACATCATTGCTTTCCATCACTGCTAGACACTTGGAAGCATCCGAGGCTGGATTTGATGCGTTGTTTTTCATTATGTCAGATGGAGCCCACATACTCCCAGCTAATTTTGTTCTCTGTGTAGATGCTGCGAAGCAATTTGCCGAGTCTCGTGTTGGAGAGGTCGAGCGGTCTGTAGTGGCCCTTGATCTAATGGCAGGGTCTGTCAATTGTCTTGAGAAGTGGACTAATGATGCCAAGCAAGCAATGAAAGAAGAGGAAGTGGCAAAAACGTTGCAGGATATTGGGGACATGTGGTTGAGACTTGTACAGGGAATAAAAAAACTATGTTTGGACCAGAGAGAAGAGGTTAGAAACCACGCGTTGTTATCTTTGCAGAATTGCTTAACAGGATCAGTTGGGATTCATCTCCCACACGGCTCGTGGTTACAATGTTTTGATCAAGTGATTTTCAATGTGCTTGATGACCTGCTTGAAATTTCTCAGACACGCTCTCAAAAAGACTACCGGAACATGGAAGGAACACTTATTCTTGCCTTGAAGCTCTTGTCCAAAGTTTTCCTCTTGTTACTTCAAGACCTATCGCAATCTACGGACTTCAGCAAATTATGGTTGGGTGTGTTAACCCGTTTCGAAATATTTATGAACGTGAAAGTTAGGGGAAGGAGAAGCGAGAAACTTCAAGAGCTTGTACCCGAGCTTCTCAAGAACACTTTGCTTGTTATGAAAGCAGGCCGTGTACTCGAGCAAAGCAGTAGTAGTGGTGATGGAAATAGTTTATGGGAAATGACGTGGCTGCATATAAATAATATCACCCCATCGTTACAACCTGAGGTGTTCCCTGAGCAAGATTTGAAGCAATTGGAGCAGAAACAGACGGAAAAAGTTGGTGATAGAGGGCATGCTGAAAATGTTTCTGTGCCGTCAAATGAAACATTGGGCCAAGATGGTCCTGGTAATGGCATTGGTTAATCATAGGCGCAGTTCTTCTGTGGCTACCTGATTTGGTTTTTCTGTGTCCCTATGAACCCATGATTTCAGTCCTTCATTGGTTTTTTCGAGTTTGGAGGTTGTCTGGGTTCTTATAAACAGATTATGCAGAGTGTATACAGATGTCATTCACATATTCGATCGGAAGCTTGCTAGATGCTGGTAACATTTTTGGTGGAAGATATAGCTTGAGAAACATTTAGTGTGCCCCTCTTTGTAGTATGGATGGTCCTTGTAGTCTAGATATTCACTCTCCTCTCCTCTAGTTGAGTCCGCGCCTGAGCCAGTTAACTGCAAATTTATTGGAGGTTGTCTTACTAGATTGTACAGAACTTGATATTGTTATCTCTTAGCTGCGAAATGTGAGGTAAGATGATGCAAACAACAAAAGTTTTGAAACTGTCATAAACATGTATTTTTTAAGGTCCATGGTTATGCATTTATTTGATTTATACCTCAAAAAAAGGTATGGTTGGGTTAGTCATGATTTATTAGCACATATTTAATGTGTTTGGAAAGTCTCATTCTTGCGTCCCAAACTCCCAATGCACTATTGCCGCGATTTTGGTGAAGCTTAAAACTGTAGCTTCAAGAAGACATGCGTTCAATTTAATATTTAACCTGAAAACAAACAGGCTATTAGATAAGTATACTTTTTTTAAACTGCAAAAAGAGTCAATTATGTGGCACAAACATTACCTTAGTATATGTTTGCATAATTACGGTAGCTTACTGTGATTTTGACAAACACACAGAGTATGTTTGTAAAATGGGTTTTTGATCTCTTAAATAAGATTTTGAGTTTGAATTTTGCAAATAAAAAATAATGGTCGAGATTAGTCGTATTGACAAATGAATCGTTAAAAAACATCAATTACATGGCCTTAATTATGCTGGTGCATTAGGTTTTTCTGTTTAAACTCTATTAATTAATGTTAATTATATATAGATCACAATTGTCGTATGGTAGATGGTTTCTGGTTCCAAATGTGCAGGCAAATGAGCATAAATACATAGGTTGCTCCAATATTGCATTATGTCAGCACAAAATTAGTCATATCCTTTTCTCTCTTGGTAACTTGTACATGGCACTTTGTTCTTGCTATTTAAGTACAAAGATTGGTGAATAATATAATTAATTCAGTCACCAGCTGATTTAGTCAGACTAATATAATTAAATGATAATTTTTGACACAATGAAGTGATATTATTAATTAAGCCCTTAATTTGTTTGCAATAATAATATTCCTTCCAAGACAAGTCCACACCAAACATAAAAAATAAAATGCTAACAAGAACATACTGCCAATTTGCTCTACACGATTCGAAGATGATTTGTTTGATTGTATAAAAAAAAATTATTTGAACAAACATATTTATTTAATTCTGAAACCTATTTTGAGAACTCATACGTATGAACGATCCAAACAAACTTTTTGTTTCTTTTGCTGGATGGACCTGTTTTTCCTGCCTTCCTTTAAATTTTTATTATATTCAATTTGAATAAAGTTTTCAAGAATGATCAACTTATAAAAAGAAATTTCGTAAAAACAAAAAAAAAAACTTATAAAAAGAAATAGGTTAAATAGTACCCGTGGTCCCTTAACTTAATTTTAGTTAATGTTTTAGTCCTTTATCTTTTTTTTTTCTCGATTTGGTCCTTTATTTTAATTTTAAGTAACAATTTGATCCTTTATGTTTTAAAATGTCAACAATATTATCCTTTTTTTTTACAAAAATTCAAAACATTCATCAAAATTTTCAACCAAAACCCATAAAATTAATTATATTCTTTAATATAATACAAATTTCATCAAATTCGTAACTCAAATCTTCAAATATACCCATACAATTTAATTCTTTATTTGATATTGTTAGAAATGAAAATATGAGTTTATTTGAAGATTTGAGTTTCGAATTTGATGAAATTTGTATTATATTGAAGAATACAAATAATTTTATGGGTTTTGATTGAAAATTTTGATGAATTTTTTGAATTTTTGTAAAAAAAAAAGGATAACATTGTTGACATTTTAAAACATAAAGGATCAAATTGTTACTTAAAATTAAAATAAATGACCAAATCGAGAAAAAAAAAATGACTAAAACGTTAACTGAAATTAAGTTAAAGGAACCATGAATACTATTTAGCCAAAGAAATACTAAAAAAAGAGTTTAACTATATGCATAGATAGTTACACATGAATTGAATCATATTCCACTTTACGAATATTCGTCGAGATGTTAACATAGTGACATGATGAGATAAAATATTGGATGATGTATAAACTTTAGAGAGAAATACAAATAAACTCCAACAATTATTTGTGATAAAATTTGAGTATAGTTTTGAAAAAATTCTAAATTATAACTAACCTATAAGTCATAGTTAATCAGTACGATAGATTGATTTAAACTCAATATGAGGTAATATTTAAATTAAACTCTATTAAAAAATGTTTTCATAATTACGAGTTGTTTAACAAATAATTATTGTATTAGTTAATTTAATTAATTTGCTGCATATCAAAATTTAAAATTTACTAATTAACTTAATTTTTCTTTGAATATCTAGAAACTTAGTCATATAATTAATCTGTAATATTAATTGTTTTTATTGAGAAACTCTCCTAATCATATGATAACTTGTTTTACATAAAAAAAAAAATTGATTAAAATCATCCGGCAAGAAAAACTTGTCTTCTTAGTTTGACTAATAAATTTGACTTGTTAGTGTGTGTGTTGTGTTTGACCTTAGCTGAGGCACACGATTTTGATTAATACCATTATATCATCATTTGTTTATGGACGACAGAAAGGAATAATTAACTTCTATACTTAATTTGAAATTCTATTATCCACCCTATGTTATTATTTTTGGAATATAATTGATAACATATAAGTCCAACCACATAGGATAGGCAGAATGACATTCATGGATTTGAATACAAAAATGGTTCCGCATTTTTAACACTATTGTTCGATATAAAATTAAGACTTTATATTTGTAAGATTTAGTTCAATCGACAATGTCAATATTATTTAGGATAAACATTTTTGTAGTGATTCGAATTCGAATACGGTGTCTTCACAAAAAATTGGGACATTTAAGTTTAGTCCTATTAAATTTTAATTTTAATACATGTTTTAATTAATCTTTAATATTATGACTATTTGCTATTATGGCTATTTGCAAAAATTGTCCCTTATGTCAAAATGTTGCTACCGAGGATATAAAAAATATGACTAGAATACGGTACATGGACTTTTTAAATTACTTTAACATCCATGTGACAGGTGACTCAAGTTAATTAATTTATAAATAAATTAATAAAACAAATTTAAATAGAAAATAAACAAATAAAATTAAAAGAATAATTTGATTAAAAAGAAACTATGATCAAACCCATAACCCTACTTTCATTTTATATTTTCTTCTTACTTTCGTTCATTTTACTTTTTTTCTTTCTCTATATTTATTTCATAAATCAAACAATTAATACCTAAGTGACTGTAGTAGTGTCATAACTGCAAATATAAATATGATGTCTTTTAGTTATCGTAAGTGTGTGAGATGTGTTTCATATTGTCATGGTTATGACCCTTTTTAAAATTATCGGGCTTAATTTGTATATTATTATAAAATTAAGATAAGATTAAAATTAATATTAAAATAAATAAGATTATTAAAATCAAGATTAATTTTAAAAATATAATTATTTCTAAATTCAAAGTAAAAAAAATTGCATTAACACTCTTAAAGAGAAATAAATATAAAATTTTTTGTAAGTGTTATTTGAATCTTAAAATCTTCTCTGCATTGAATTGTTACACCATCCCTTCACCATAATTTTTTTTCCATAAAAAAATATTAAAAAAAATTAAATACGACTTTATGTCTAACAGATTAGTTGCTGTAATGGTACAGAATTATAAATGAGGTATATAGTTGAAGCACATGCACACAGTATATATATACTGCATTTACCAAAGGAAAAAAGTGGTGTCATATTAACATAAGTCAACAGTATTACCATATATATAAGGTTGATGGAAGATTCATATCATAAAGATCCATCCAGTTTACCAGTATTTCTTAATTCTTACCATCATAACCGTTATTTTCTTCATCCGTGTGAATACAAGACAGTTTCTTAAAAGGGGACCCCACTAATAGTCCTTTTCTATATATCTCATACCAACAAAAATTAAAATAAATTAACTAAAAATATAGGACACTCTTTAAATTTTTATTTGTACTTTTTTTTATAGAATAATTTTAAAATTTCAACTCCATTAACTATTTTTTTAATCAAAATATCCCTAATAATGTTATTGGGATTGTCTAATATAGTCTCAATTCAATAGTGAATATTGCTATTTTTAATAAATTTTAATAAAATATTAGAGTATATGAAATAAGAATTATATATGAATTTTAATAAATTTTATGGAGATCCATAGACACCATGTATTACATATTTTTCCATAACATGTAATAAAAACTATATAAATACACAAACAAATTAATTTGTGAATAATATCAATTTTCAACAAATTTTATATTATTATCTATTTTTTGTAATTTCCATTAGAGTTTTATATTTAAGTACGGAGTGAATAGTAGCTTCAGTTCACATACAAAAACCAAAGATAGACACAAATCCTAAAAACAGAACTTTACATCTTGTCACTTTCTCTTCACTCATAGATTCCTAAGTTGCTTTCAATTATTATATATTTACATGAAAAAGGACACCCCCTTAAATCATTTATATTGAATTCACTCTCTTACTTGTTTTTTGATTGCTTCTTTATAATTTTCACATAGTCCTATTCTGTTTTCTTTGCATGGAGGGATATCACACTGATCAATATTGGTTTTGGATGAAGAGAAGACAAATTCTTACATCAAATCTTCAACTTCAAACATCAAATGGAAACAAAAACAATTCTTGGGAAGAAAGAGCTTTTGCAGAAGATGCAGCTAGAAATATTCTCAATGGTAGCATATGGCCACCAAGATCTTATTCATGCAACTTTTGTAAAAGAGAGTTTAGGTCAGCTCAAGCTCTTGGTGGTCACATGAATATTCATAGGAGAGACAGAGCTAGACTCAAACAAAATCATGATCAAGAATCACTTTTTGATCATCAAAAGAAGAATATTAATAATGATTTTGGTAATCATTATTTTTCTTCAAAAATAATGTCATCTCATATAGATTCTTATAATCATTTTCAAATTATTAAACCTTGTTCAACAAGAAGAAGATCTCTTTCACCTTCTAGAATGATATCATCATCATCATCATCATCATTACATAATGATTGTGTTGAAACAAGTTTGTCTTTGGGATTGACTTCAATGTTTGGACAAAAAACATCATCATCATCAAATGTTGTTCCTTGTGAGGAAAAAGTTAAGAAGTTGAAAACTACTAACAACATTTCTTCATTGCATTCTGTTTTCTTCAAGACATGTTCAAATGATCATCATCATCATCATGGAATGGAAGATTTAGATCTTGAACTTAGGCTAGGGAAACAACAGAAAGTTAAGTAGTTTAATTTGTGAAGTTGTATTAATTGATGGAGTTGCTTAATTAATTCTCCTTGTCTCTTTTTTTTTTTTTTTTAATTAGGTTGGTAGAAAAATGGCAACAGAAACCTTTTCTTTGCCTAAGAAAACATTGAATATTATAAATTATAATGTCTATCTTCAAAATTCAAATGTTTGATATTTGAATACTAATTCTATCTATCTTGCAAGTTGCAATCTTGTTTTCTTCATCATTTTATATGGAATTATGAGTTCTCATTTTTATGTTTGAGATATCAACATAGAAAGGTTAATTGCATGCAATTTAATGAAGAAAAAAAATGATAAAAGGAAGATACAATTTAATTACTATAAAGACTAATATTAAGGGTTTATAATTGATGAATATTTACACTCAAAATTACTTGTTTTTTAATTTGTATATTGAAATTAATCATTTGTATACTAATTTGATGCACAAGTTGTTCAGAAGATATTAAAAGAAACAATTTGGAATTTTGTTGCAGAATAAGCAGCCGCCTAACAACCAAACAGATCCAAAATTTGGAAGATATTAACACTAAAAATAAAATTAAGAGTGCAAGTAGCATCCAAATTACATAAAAGTGAAACAACATTACAAGACTCAAAATCACTTGTTAAAGGAAAATCTGATCTAGGTGTTTATTGAAGTGTGTGGCAAAGAAAGATGAACAAGTGAATAGCTCTAGAATAAACAAAAGTTGGATTTTTCTTTTGAAAAAAATATGCAAGTGGAAATTTATTATTATTATTATTATTTATTTCCACAATTATAGTTTATAGTTTACAGATAGAAATATGTATGATGCATCGAGTAAACTGAAAGTTTAGAGAGGAATATGAGAGAGGAAATGTGAAGTGTTTTAACTGTAAGGTATATTGAAGTGGTGATAGAGAGTGACAGTACATGTATGTATAACTGACAATTATAAATCACTTGAGCTACATACATTCCAGTGAACTAACAGTACTACTCCCCTAAATGCATATAACCTTCACAAATTCATCAATACCTTTTTCCTTTATCACAGATTTTAAATTGTGATACAACTATATCTGATTACAATTGCGGCTGCAATATTGTAGATTTTAAAGTATTTGTATTCGATATTTAAGTTGTAATTTCGAATACACTAATTGTATTTTCTCGAATTTCATTGTAATATAAAAACTTGTGGCGCAACCGTAACTAAAATTTTAAATGATACTCTTAATTATTATTAATAAGTTAGCTAAGGAGACATTATTGAACATAAATCTTATAACTAAATTCTCAACAAAGTCACTAAATTTTATATATTAGTATATATAGAGATATATAATTAAACATTTACCTATATATATATATATTTTACACTTTAATTACATGTTTATTAAACTCATGTATTTTTCTATATGTACTCAAATTGATTAGTATATCTATAGTGGTACACACAATGCAATTGTTGGATTGATTTGAATTTTCTCACTTAAAATCAAATATTTCTTACTATTAAAATTTCCTTCCACATTTTTTAAAATATGATACCAACATAATTTTAACGATGAGAACATTAGTATAAATCATGCTGTTGAATTAGATTAGTATCCAAATCAACTGCACTTAAATCAAATTGTCTTTGACAATTTAAACTTGAATACTCTACCAGAGTTGTACAAATCATTAAATTTAAAATATGAAATAAATGTTTTAAATTTAATAGTTTTTACAACTGTTCCACTATAAAACACAGCAGAAAATCAAAACATATGTTCTATATGTTAGAACATAAAGGAGAATCATGCTTTTTAGTTTGAAATGATCTCACTAAATCATTGAATTGTTTTCAAAACACAACATATTTCTTGGAAACACATAAAAAAATCCAACTAACCACTATGAAACAAATTGAATATTATTTATATGAAAAAATACAATGGAATTAATGTAGTTTGACAAAAAGAGGCAGAGAGGAGAAGAAACATCACATCATTAGCCTATAGTTAATTAAACGCATCATTTGTTTTTAGTATTGGAAGGGAAATATACATATTCATGTTACTATGTTATAGCTGTTAAACTTGCTTAATAAAAGCCGGAGAAGTCTCCCAAAAAGACTAACAACCACCTAGGAACCTAAAAATGTCAAAATTTACCATATGGTTCGAATCCCAAGAATGTTGTTCTTATAGTAACACAAAATAAAACAGTAATAGCCACCTTGTTGTGACGTCGACCGTTCCTCCATAATACACGCCGACGTCACACCCTTCTGATTTTTCAAAACTTAAATATCACATTTTGACTTTGTTTTTAAGTAACTATTTTTTTATAGAAATTTTGTAGATTAAATTTGCCACATTCAACTATTAAATTCACTAACTTTAAAACATTAAAGTGACTAATAAAATATATATTTATATATGTTTGTGATTTTTAATATATTTAATAATTATTTTGACCGACTAAAATACATATTTATTTCTTTATTTTATTTAAATATGTTTTTGTGATGAGAAATGATTCTTTAGACATAAGTCTAGATATCAATATTATATTTTTTTATGATTTTTTATTTTTATATTATTTTATTTTATCTTTGAATATTTATCTCATCTCAAAATTGATATTCACATTCATTTATATACAATAGATTTTATGGTGCAAATCAAAATAGATGTTTACCCTTTGCTTTATGTATTTTAGCAATTAATATAGATATATAGAGTGCTACTAGATAGATGCATTGGTGTATACGAGGGGAATTCAGTTACCCTTTCACAATATTTTTCCTATATTTGGGATGGACTTATATTGTTTCACTTGTTTCTACCTTTGTTCACATGGTAACAGGAAATTGGCAGAGTAATAATCAATAAAAGAATGTGAGAGGAGGCTTACTCACTCTGGTTGAGAGGAAGCAACTTACTTTATGCATGAGATTAAATGTTGGATATCAATGAGGCAAAGTAAATTACTATTACACAAATTTATTAAATATGAATCAATGATAGGACACTCCAATGTTTAACTCAATCACACTAAGGTTACTAGTAAAAATTAAGTGTTAAGTTTGCGGTATCTAAATGTAATTGTAACTGCAACACTATGTTGTAAATTAGTAAAAAATCCTACACTTCTTTTTTATTTTTTTTTATATTTTTTATGGAAAACATGAAGGATCAATGCTTGATTGAATGTTTCTGCCGGTGACATTAAGCATAGAAAAATAAATGGAAAGTAGTTGGTTTATGGGATGGTTTTTCTTAATGCATAACTGTTAGCAATTTTCAAGACCTAATAATCATTTATGGTTATTACTTAAAAAAAAAAATCATTTAGTTATTGTTATAGATCCATGTTAGATTTGCATAAGCATATGTAGAGACTATAGAGAGATGTCACATTCTGAACATGAGACCTAGAGGATTCAGATCTCCTATATATGAGTATTTAGATTTATTGTTGGATCTTCAAATATGTTCTAAGCTATATGACAACTTGCTTTTTATTTATTATGGGAGCTTTTGGCATATATATAGTGTGTAATTTAATTTGTACTATTTCTCTTTTCTTCTCTTATTGAAGTTTAAGTGAAAGTTTTTCTTTCTATATTCGAAGGACTTAGAATTGATTTTAAATGCGTACGAATTAATTTTAATATGATAGAAATATTTTGTATAGAATTGATTTTTTCTTTCAAAATTAAAATCCATAGTTTTTTACATCAAATGCGATTTTCATATTCAAATATATTATTCATCTAATTTTTACATAAATATATTTAAATATAAATTACTTCGCTTTCAATTAATTTTTACTAAAATTCATTTTAAATTTTTTTTTCATCACAACAAAATACATTTATATCATGAGAGGAATTCATGAGAAAGTAGAGGTCTGGCAATAGAAGCTACCTAGCACGTGTGTGTCTATACATTATGAGTTTTTTTTTTTTTTTAGCTATTTGGCATTGAAAACAACTAAACAGACATTTCATCCTATAATAAATAATTAATTTACTCATTAGTTGTGAAAGAAACATTTGACAAATGACACTTCACAAGCTTATTCTCCTTCCCTTCCCTCTTTCCTAGAAACCCCACTCAAATAGGCTGTTATACCATGTTCCAAATAGAGTAATATTGGTTTGGATCTCTTTTCTTTATTATTTTTCCATTCTTTTGACAAGAAACAAAAACAGAACAGAGGCACTTATCATCTACACCTTACATGCACGTGATGGCATTTGTAATAATTAATTATTACCTATTTAAAATAATTGTCATTTTAGTGTATAAGAAATTAAATTTTAAAATAAGTGTGGTTTTGTTTTTTTTAATGTAACATTAAAAATATAATATTTTCTAAAATATGCATCATAATATTCTTCACAATTTTGTAAATTATGAAAATATTGAATATTTAAAAAAAAACACATAATAACAAATATTTATTATTTTTATAAGATGTATATTTTTGAATTTCTTTCAAGAAAAACCTCCCATTAGGAATCACAAAACAACACCTCTAATTTTTACGAAAATATTATACATGGTTTTTGTTTGATTTCACGGTATCATACAAAAATTTATAATACATTTGTTATATGTTTATTTTTATTGGTTCAAGGTATGTCCTTTGATTGAAATACAAGTTGTATTACAATTTGAAATTTTTTTTCCTTTGAGATTCACATGTATTTGTTATATGTTATATTTTTTTAATTGAATATGTTATATTGTTTGTTGAAATAAAAGAAAATTGCAATCCTAGAAATATTATGATCCAAAAATTGTAATATTAATTTAATTACACTTAACCATCAAGTGACTATGAGGGACAAAACTGTTGGAACCAAGTTGGTTCTTGCAATTAAAATTTTGATATTAACAAATGTATTTTAACAAATTTGACTTAGAAGAAGAATGAAAAATGTCACCAGAAGAATAGATCAGAGGATGACGTTACCAGAAGCAGAAATCAGAGGATGATGTCACTAGAGGATGTCATCAGAAGATGACGTCACCAGAGGATATCATCAGAGGAATCTGTCAGAGAAAAATGTTCAAAACAGAATTGGAGCAAAAGACTGGAGAAACATAATCTAGCTAAAAATATGCTCAAAACAGAATCTGAGAAAAATGCTCAAAACAGAATTGGAGCAAAAGACTCGTGAAACAGAATCTAGCTAAAAGTGTAACACCCCGAGTTTAAAACACAACGCGAGTGTATTTTTTTTTAACTAAAATAAATAAATAAATAAAATTTCAGATTAATTCAAAAGAATTAAAAGAAAATTAAATTAATTCATTTCATAAAATAGTACGTCGTAATTCAATCGATGAACGTAATTAAATAATTTCATCATAATATCACTAAGTACTTATACTGCAATATAATAAAAGTTAATACATTTCAAAAAGACGGTATCATATCATCTCAAAAAAAACACCCAGCCTGCGGCCCACTAAACAGTATCAGAGCGTGGAAGAGATCAGCGGAAAAGTTATACAATAATTCCCAAAATAAATGATTACATCCACCGAAATCAAGACCCTATACAAAAAGTCTAAACTGATCATGCACTAAAGCTACAGTAGCAAGAATTCCCTCCGCAGCCCATACAAGTCTCGTCTGACTCCGCAGCTCGCCTCGACGTAACGTCCTCCCCCTCATCATACAAGGAAGGATCAGTCTCCTCCGAAGTCAGATCAATACACAATCGGGGTCGCTTCGGTGGTGCCGGAATCTCAAAACAATCATTGGATGTCCTAGATGGACTCGAAATATCATCTGCTACTAGCGTCGATCTTTGATTCTTCTCTCCCACCTCGAGTTCACGTACAGCTCCTCCAGCCACCGGGTTAGGAGTCACCACACCTACCGTGGCCTCCGTCTCAACCCCTCCAGTCGGCTCCTTCGCGTCCTCAAAAACTCCGTACGCCTCCAATACCAATTTGGAAGGTACCGGAAAGTCAATCCTTGTATGGGTGTGCTCCACGTAATCCACTACCCCGTTAGTCCTGCAGGTCCTCGCCAGTCTCCCCGTGTACGTCGCCCTGCTTGAGACGGGGTCGTATACCCAAGCAGTAGGCAAAAGACGGTCAAGGAAATCGAGCGACGTTTCCGTCGTTTGGGTACCCACTGGTGATATGGGTTTGGGGGGCATCTGAGGGCAAAGCCTAATTTTCCACAATAAATGTAAAGGGTCACCGACCGAAATTAACAAATACCACGTAGCATTTATGTCAATAATAACAAGCATATTCATGGCATGTTATATAACAACGATAAGGATGCTCATTTTGAAATTTCATGATATTTATACCTTTTCAAACAGCAACCAATTTAATATAAAAATCATGTTGTAAGTACAAATATCAATTCAGCAATCACACCAATTCATCAGAAATTCAAATTTCATAAGGTACTTACACACATCGATTTCCACCCGTCAACATCATATCCAATCATAATTCACCGGTCAACCACCCCCATGCAATATGTATATGCCCATGTACTCAACTTCTTGGAATTACCAAGGTGCAGTCGCTCACAGACCAGCACACGTGTAGTCTCTCACGGACCAGCACGATTTACATATGTTAGACTCTAACAGGTCAACATAACCATGGTGCAATCTCTCACAGATCAGCACCAGTGCAGTCGCTCACAGACCAGCACACGTGCAGTCGCACACAGACCAACACGTTTTACGTATACCCAGGTACAGTCGCTCACAGACCAGTACCAGTGCAGTCGCTCACAGACCAGCACTTGTGTAGTCGCTCACAGACCAGCACGTTTCACGTATGTTAGCCTCTCACAGGTAAGAACATACAGAAGTTAAATCCTCGCACGGATAGAATGGACCGTCTAATTCACGCGGCCATTCCGTAGCCCATCACGGTGGTTACTACTTAACTTCGCGGACCATCACGGTTACCACATTACTCTGTGGCCTATCGCGGTCACCACCTGACTATGCAATGCATGGACATGCAATGTTTTCTCTTCGTTTAAAACAGTATGCAAACATCAGCAAAAATTCAGCCATTCCATCACATCAACAAAGAATTCAAGCACCTCATCATTACCACCTCACACTATCTCAAAAACTCCATTTTAATTCATCACAAGTCTTCCCAATGTTTTCCCAACTCTTAAAGTTCATAAACACATGTTTAAAATTGAGATTTCTGAAAAAGAACAGTCTGTATTCGAATACAGCTTCCTTGTATTCGAATACAGAAGCTAAAATAGTGCAAAATCATCATTTTTCACCACATCAATAAAAAATTTAAGAACCTCATCATCACCACCTCAAACCATCTCAAAAACTCCATTTTAATTCATCACAAAACTTCCCAATGTTCCCTAACTCTTAAAGTTTATAAAACAATGTTTAAAACTGGAATTTCTGAAGAAAAAAAACAATCTGTATTCGAATACAGCTTCCTTGTATTCGAATACAGAAGCTAAAATAGTGAAAAATCAGCATTGTGTATTCGAATACGAGGGTGTTGTATTCGAATACATATGCGAATATAGTGGCAAAAATGACAATCATGTATTCGAATACGACAGGGTCGTAGCCGAATACACATGCTAAGTCAGAAGCAAAAATCCCTTATCTGTATTCGAATACAGAGGTCCGTATTCGAATACAAGTTCAAAAATTTAAATAAACAGAAGCTTTGTAGGACTGTATTCGAATACACTCATGCCGTATTCGAATACACCTTCGAATTCAGTGAGATTTTCCAGAAAACTTCAACACATTTTCAAACTTTTTCCTTTGAAAAACCAACACAACACCAAAACAGATTCACCACTCTTTTGAACCACAAAACTCAGAGTTTTTCTCAGCACTTATAAATGTTTCTACTCATCAACACAGCAACAACAGATTTTCAAAACACCTCTACCCATTTTAAAAATCCTTTTCTCTTAAAAACCACATCAACACAACAATAGCAAATTTTCCAGAACACCTTCAACCATTTTAAAATCCTTTTTCTTTTGAAAAACCCATATCAACACCAAATTGTTAACAAAACACAGCAGAAACCAAGTTTGTTAACAACACAACAGAAAACAGAATCACCAAAACCAGAATAACATCACAGTTTTCTATATTCACCAAAACAGAAAGTCAACCACAAAACAGTGTAGCACAAACCACTCATGCATTTGGATCATCCCCAAAACAACATGCAAGACATTTTTCAGCTTTCCCACACAAACAAAACAACATTGATGTATCAACCAAAGCAGCAAACATCACAGATCATCAAAACATCAACTGAATGCATTTTTCGCATTTTATAACAACATGTACAACAGTTCTGTTTTTCAAACCAGAAACTCAAATATAATCACACATCAATCATGCATTTACAGCCCTAAAATGCAAACCAGAAAGTGGAAGGTGCCCCTTACCTCTGATACGTTTCCTGCGCTCGTTTATGCTACCACGACAAAGTCGGCGAAACTCCGTTCGCGTTCGCCGCTACGAAAGTTAGTTCCCTAGCTCCGTAACGATGAGGGGAACAACTTTTGTACTTGACACTTTCTGGTTTGGTGCTTAGATTTCCAAGTAATCTCACTTTTGAGGATGCTTTTTTTTTTCTTTCTACCAACAGAAAACAGAACGTAGAGAGGAAGAACAAGGGTAGTGTTGCATGCAGTAAGGAAGGAGGGAAATGTTTCTGCCTTTGCTCTTCCTTCTCACTCATATATATAGGCATATGTATGTACCACCTCATCCAACAATAATATTATAATATTGTTTGATCATCATGTACTTAACCACTCTCGTCATAATTAACAAATACATCTTAATTAACTGTCCGATAGTTAATTACTCGTAATTAAATTTAATTTATCCTTCATCCAATAATTTTAATTCAACCTCCAAAATAAATATTTATATATATATATATATATATATATATTTTACATAAAATATACATATATTAAATATTTTACAAATATCCCCAAAATACACCTAAGATTAAATCCATAATTTAATTTTAAATTTAAGGGTCTTACAAAAAGCATGCTCAAAACAGAAGCAGAGCAAAATGCTCAAAACAGATTAATTGAAATATACTCCAGAAGTAAAACATCAGTGAGCAAAAGACTCAAAACAGAATCTGAGCAAACTACTCCAGAATATTCTCAAAACAGATTAATCGAAATACACTCCAGAAGTAAAGCATCGGTGAAGCCCTAGTTTCAACTATAAATAGAGGCTTAATACTGAAGAATAAAGCATCGAAAAATAGAAGGACTCAAGCAAAAATTCATAAGTATTCAAAGAGTTCAAAGGAGAGAAACACATGCTTAAAAGATAAATATCTTCTAAGTGTTCTTTTCTTAGAGTGTGAAGCTGATCGTCATCATAAATTATTCAGAAGCAAACACTCTAGTTCACTTTAAGCATATTGTGAGTATCAACTTTCCAGAAGTAATTACTCAGTTCTAATTTCGATCCCTTATATTAAATCCTATAGTGTTGAAGTTTCTTCTAAAATCTGGGGTTGTCAGGTTGTTAGAAAAAGACTTAGCTTGTAGGTTTAAGGTTGTGAAGTTCCTCAAAAGTCTGGGATTGTCAGACTGTTTGAGAAGACTTAGCTAGTTTAGTTAAGGTGTTGTTGTTCCTCAAAAGTATGGGGTTGTCAGGCTGTTTGAGAAGACTTAGCTGGTTTAGTTAAGGTGTTGTTGTTCCTCAAAAGTCTGGGGTTGTCAGACTGTTTGAGAAGACTTGGCGGGTATAGTCAAGGTGTTATTGTTCCTCAAAAGTCTGGGGTTGTCAGGCTGTTTGGGAAGACTGACTTGAAGGATAAGTGGTGTTGTAATTCAAAGGAGTTTTAATTAGTGAAAAGGCCTTCTGGAGGAAGGGACTGGACGTAGCCTAGTTAACGGTGAACCAGTATAAATTGTTGTGTTATTATGTTATTATTATCCGCTGTTGAATCTGATTAGTTATATATCGAATAATTCACATTAACATTCAACAAAACAGCAAAAGAAATCAAGTTTGACAAACACAATTCAACCTCCCTTCTCAACCTCCCTTCTCGTGTTTGAACCTTCAAAAACATTAATAAGGTGGGAGCTCTCTTTTCTTCTTTTCATTTCGTGGATCGCACTAAAGAGGTATTTTGTGTTTGTAGCCTTTCAATTCATTTCTGGTGCACTATATTATATAATACACTCAATATTATATAGCGTATATTAGTATTGGATTTCAGATAGGAAAAAATTAATTAATTGTCCCTTCATCCTAAATAATTGTTTCACATTTCACGCAAATTAAAAAAATATGATAAATAAATAAAAGAGAATAGTGATTCTATTAAACTGTTCATAATTATTAATTTATTTTCATTATCATAAAAATAAAATAATGAATAATGCACATAACATTAATTAAATATTAGAATTAATTAAAATTACATTAGAAATCAAAAGTGATAATTATTTTAGAACGAATACCTTTTGCAAACAATTATTTTGTATATTAGTATTGGAGGAGGAAAACTTAGTAGGGACACTGATCTGTTACTGTTTTCTTATTTAATTAAATCTTCACTCGTCTAAAAGTTACACTCAAACATATCTAAGGATAAATTAATTTAATCCTCGGGTTTTTTTATTGAAAGAGACTATGGTATTCGGAGTTGGATCTAACAGAATTATCAAGAAAATTGCTTAAGTTTAAATAAAATAAAATAAAAGGCCTTAAAAAAATACTTGATAAAAAGTCTTCATATTTTAATATTTTAAAATTAAAATTATTAAAATTTTATATAAAATTAATATTGATCTCAACAAATATTAAATCAATTAATTTTATTATCAATTAACAAATAAATATTATACGAATCATATTAATTTAATAAATGATTTTATAATTCAAAGTTTTAAAAAAATAATTTTTGATAAAAAAATATTGTAAACTAAAATATATTATAGATTTTAAAAAGTTTCGTCCAAAAATTCACACTACGGCTCTATATTTGTATTGAGTCGGCCTTGGTTGGATCAAAAGTAGATCAATTATTGTTTTTAAACTCAAATTCTTTCAAACAATTTCTTCTTTGACTATGTGGCCCAGCTTTTTTTTCATAAGTTGTTTTCGTCGAAGGTAATTTTATTTGAAGTATATCAAACACTAAATACAAAATACTTCTTTTAAAGAGATTTAAACTTAAATTTTTGTCATATTGTGGAAATATATCTATCTCTTTCTACTAGATCCAATCTAGGTTATTTTTGTTGCCCAGCTTTAACTATGTCTGTTGCAGAGTTTGGGGAGTAAATAAAGTGCATGCATACACAAGAATTTTATTGGGCTCCATATACATTGCAAGTACATGTGTTCATTTTATTGGGCTCCCATGTTACTGGTACAGAAGCATTTTATAATGGGCCTCTTTGCTAGGCTAAGGTCCATCAAATGATTAATTTTTAACAAATTCACTCTATACCCCAAATCTATTCCCCTATCTACAATTTGTTATAAAATACAGAAAACTTCAAATAATTAAATTAATTTATATTTTCATTTTCAGATTTTACTCAAAACTTTAGTGTTTTGAAATAAGTTTTTGAATTTTTTAAAAATGGTTTAATTGTCATGTACTATTAGTGTAAACAATTTTATATCATCAATATGTGACAATCATTAGTAGATATAAATTTTGTAGCATCTAAAGTTTAATTATGAAACTTGAGAAATTGTAAATGATGTCGATAAACTAAATAAAGAAATTTTTCAACTTGTAACTCAATGAGTATACTTTAATAAAATAAGCTATATAGATACAAAATCAGAGCAATAAATGTTTTCAAACTTGTAACTTGATTTTCTCAATGAAAGTTAATGAAATTTGTGACTATTTTGAAGATAATTAAGTCTAATTTCTAATGAGACAACTCGACTCCAAACAATATTTATGAGGAAAGTTACGAACATACCAAAGGTATACCATATGGGTTCATAGACAATATTATACCATTTTCATTTCAAGTTTGATATTCTTAAGTTTATCTACTCAACTAATTAAATAACATTCAAAATTCATCATTCGAACCAATTAATTATCAATACTAAACAATTATTCTGAGCGGAATTTCCAAAATATATTTGGAATTCTCTAATAGCTAAATTAATGTAGCAAAATTAAATAACTTAATGTATCACTTGATCAAATGATTGCAATGCTTGAGTTTAATGGATACGTTAGCTATTGAACCAATGCATATGTTAAGTTACCAAATGTTACAATCTTTTTTAAGAGTTTTCTTTCGTCAACTGGTATAAGTTTCTCTATAAATAGAGATACTTTACGGGCAGAAAGGACAAGACAAAATTCATGTTACATGAATCAAATTTTTGTCAACTTTCATCGTCATCAATTTCATTTTCTTTTTGTTCAAGATTTGCAGCATACCCAAAAAAATATCCAACAATTATCATCTCATCACCAACTCGACCACAACACTCAACATTCATATTACAACAACTTTTTATAATAATTAACACAAACATCTAACATGCATTCTTAATAATCAATTATATTAAATTAAATCAAATATAATTATCAAAGTACCCAAACATACAAATCATAAATATTTTTCCAGCAACATACAATCAACATCCTTAAACACACCTAAGAGAATGATATTCAATTTTATATCGGATGGATCCCTATAAAGAGATGATTATATTCTAGTTTGTGTCAATCTTCATAATTATTGTTTATGGGAAAGGTTAAAGCTCCACTTCTTCTTTCTTCAGTCTCTTTTTTTTGCCCATTTTTTTCTTCTTTCTTTCTACCTCTCGGTTCTGTCTCTCTCTCTCCGTATGTTTTTTTTTTTTTTTTTTTTTTTTTTTTTTT